>PVJX010012517.1:0-50119 GCA_004027295.1 Dolichotis patagonum
CTTTCTATGGAGTCTTTAGTTTGCTGGTAATGTCTTTGAATCTGCTTCATGAATTCTAGATTTTTTATATTCTTCATGGAACATTTCTCTCCTTCTGTGTTCCTCCATTCTTCTGTCTGTGTCTTCTTGAGAGATGCCCAGCCTTTCTTTTATTAATCCTCTTATCTCTTGTTTAACTTGAATTAATATTTCAGTTTTGATCTCATTTATGAGGTCCTGAAGATATCTCTTTATGTCCACTGACATTGTGTTTGATGTTGCCTGTTTGCTACCCTCAATCTCTTTTATATTTACCTCTCCTAGGTCAATATTCTCAGGGTTGGGGCCTGGGGGCTTTTTCTTATTTCTCCCTCTCATCATGTTTTTGGTTCCTTCCATACAAGTGTATAGTGTAATTCTCAGTCCCTTTTCTTGTTGGTTAGGGTTCTTCTGGAGCATGTGGGCTAGGGGCTTCTGCCCTCTGCCATCTGCTATCAGAGAGTGCAAGCAAGGGTAGTATACGCTGGCTCCTCCCCTCTGGGCCAGTCAACCTTCACAGGCCTTCACTGCGTCAGTGTGTGCTGCCCTCAGGGAACCAATTGATTTGTGACCACCCACTGGGTCTCAGTCCAAGCAGATCCCACCAATCCGCTCTGCAAGGGGAGCAATCAACTGAATCTGCTTCCTTACAGAGCCAGGACTTTCCTGCCCAACTCCAATATGTCGTCTAGTTGGTTGTTCCTTTCCCGCGGGAGGGTCCCATTCCCATCATTCACCATGTGTTGCTGCTGTCCCCGAGAACTGCTGGACTCCCCGACCTCTGACCTCAGTGCGGCTGTAGCAAAAATTCACGGTGCCTCTGGATGGGTCACGTGCAAGGCCAGTTCTGGGTGAGCTGCGTGCAGGGCTGTTCAACTCCACGCTCCAGCCGCTCAAGCCAGTCACTTCAGCGTGGATTCGGTGGCTCAAGTGGATCTCGGGGAGCAGGTGGCTCGGCAACAATGAAGTGATTTCTGATCTTAGCTTCTCTAATAGTAGCTCCAGGACCTTGTACTTGAGCAGTTCTTTCCCTTCAGTTTCTTTCTGGGTTGAGAGATCCCATCTCCCTCTGTTTGGGTCTCTCCAGGGTGTTCTATTCTGGCATTTGAGCTGTCTCTCTCAGAGAGGCTCTATATCCTGCTACCTCTAGGTCTGCCATCTTTAGAAAATTGGCAATATATTTTGAAGTCAGGTAGTATAATGTCTCCTGCTGTGTGCTGTTTGCTGGATCATTTTGTCTATTCAGGTTTTTTTTTTCTCCTACACAGATTTAAAATATGTGTATTATTGACCAAAAACAATAAGGAAAATGTCCACAATGCAGAGATTATGTAGTAAAGTCCTATGCTGGTTCTCCTGCCCCGGTCCCCAGAGGGTAGTTCCTGCTATCACAAAGGCTGGGGGAATGGTGGTGGCTTAGTCCCCCGGCCTAAGACAATTCAAGTGCTCAGTTTGGAGTTATGGGCCTGTGTAGGGCTCGTGGGCCTGCCCAGCACTGGGCTTCACTTTGGTAGGTTACAAGTCCAAGGCCTGAACTTACTTCTCCCTTCCATACATAAACCAGAATCATCTCCAACCTCTGTCCTTTGGGTTTGGGAGACTTGACAAAAGTATTTTTTCCTCTCATCCGGTTTTCTTCTGTAAGTCTTTCTACAGTGCTACGTTTAAAGCAGGTACTATGGTCCATCATTTGATTTCCTCACCTTTTGTGAAGATAGCATAGCTTGTCAATGGCTCTTCACCAGATGTGTTTGCATAGAATATCACTAGAGGATCTTAGTTGCCATTTGTTCTTCCTTGCTTTCCTAGTACTCTTCAGTCTGTATTCTTCCAGCACAGAACCAGGGAGACTTTCAGGAGTGGCCAAAGCCACCTCCTTCACAACTTGGACAAATGTACATACAGTTTCTATTTTAATATTTTTGTTCTGGTACTAATTACTTGATAAATTAAGTTGATACAAAATAGACAATAGTCTGTTTTCCCTTTTTGTTTTACTTTTCATAATAGATTAATAAATGTCAGATGGTCCTTGATACCTAGATCTATCGCTGGTAGAAATATCTTGATTTTTATACTTTATTTCTTCTTGAAAGAACATATTAAATTGAAAGAAATTGGCATAATTTTATTTAGAAAATGGTGAGTTCTGGAATCTTTTCATATTTTGAATACATTTATAGCTTAAATATTAATGAATATTTATGGTTTAATATTAAATGATCACTCAAGAGAGGTATGCAAAACTAATTTACAAGGAAATATAAAATTAGGTTTATAGGAATGTTTAAAAACTCATGTAACTCAATCCTCAATGCAATATTCATTTCTTTCCACACATTGTAATAATGTGTGCTAAAATGTGTAAATTTAACCCTGCTACATAGAGGCTAAAGGCTCTGTTATATGATTTATGGGATCACTGAAGGATTTATGTCTCCTCCCCAGTCGTTTTTCTATCGTTTTGAGATTTATATTATCCAATCAGGTAAAGACAACTTTCAAGCCTATTTGAATAACTGCTGATAGATCATAACTTTCCTAGAAAAAAATAGCAGGTTGCCAAGATTTGACACATCTTGAACAGGAAAAGTTTGGCTCCTGAGATTTTCAATATCAATCTCCTCATCATGTTTTTACAAGTCTGGGTTAAGTCATTAAAACAAGCATGAACTGCCAACATCAGGTTATCACAAAGTTACACACAAAGTTTACTTTGAATTTAACTTCAATAAATACTATCAATACATAGAATTTTACAATAACAATTTACTGCTGTATTCTTATTTATTTATTTATGTTTAATACCAGGAATCACACTCAGGATCTCGTGCTTACCTGATAGATGCTATGCTACTGAGCTATATATCCTTAGCCATACTCTTATTTAGTTTTCTTCCACTTATGTTAATTTTTTCCTTCAATGTCTATTGAAATATAATATATATTATATAAATATATATTGTATAAATATATATTATATAAATATAATATAAATTTTTCCCTCAGTTATAATTATTTTGTATTTTATTTAGTGCTATAATTTGTATAAATCAGTGGAGAATTAACAAAGGGGGCAAAAACACTAGATAAAGATTTTATATATTTTATGAATTTTGGGTTTTTTTATTATTAGGTAAAATGTCATTCATAAATATAGAAGGATGACCTAAGTTACAAAATTTGGTACTATTGGAGACATTTACATCATGTCAATAGGACTGGTTTTTTAATGCCAAGTATGTAAATGAAGATTCTAACACTAGTATTTAACATGGCAATTTTAATGGTGGTTTACTGAAAGATATTTCCAAAGAACTAGTTTATATATTTAGACATTGAATATGGGGTGTTTGTTCTAGTTTCATTTGTAAAATATGGATTCCTTTGGGTATCTTCGACAAAGTGCTATAGCAATCAACCTGTTTTTTTAGCTAGCATTTGAAAGGGCAATCAGCCAAATTCTAATCTCAGGTGTGTGAGGTTATCACATCTTTCATAAAATGTGCAGTTCTGCAGTATCAAAAATGGATTTGAGACATTTATGGCCAAGCACAGTACATGAGAGCCACATGAGAGTTGATGAGTGCATTTTCAAGTAATGAAGTGGGATTTTACTTGACCTTAAAGAATGTTTGGTTTTGGATTTTATTTTCCCTTCAGGTGCCAGGAAGTTCAGACAATCAATTTATCAATGGGCAGACAGTAAGGGCTTCTTTGTGTGTGTGTGTGTGTGTGTAGAAAACAGAAGTACAAATACAAAAATCATAAATGATCTACTTGGATCACAAAATTATTTTTCCTTCTGTAACCCCTAATTTGACTCTTTGATCATTTACATCCTCCTGAAGAGATTTTAATAAATTACCATTATGTGTATGCTTATGATGAGAGTTACACTGCTAAACAGAAACTTAATTTTTTAATGAACCTGGAAACCCTGCATGCATTAGATACAAAGGTCTGGAATGTTCTTTTAGAATACTTTATATTTTAGTCATGACTATAGAAAATTTAAACAGCAGTTAGTTACAGTGACAGGTGATGGCAAAGAAACATTAATATATTATTTCTGTGGTTCAACAGTCTTCTAAATTTTTGACCATCTATGCAAGACAATTGAAATGTTTCATTCTTGACCCTGTCATTGAGACTGATTGCAGCTTAACTGTGTCATTATGGAAATATTTATTGCAGGAGTTCATACTTTGAACATTTTAGTTTCTCATTCTGTAAACTGATCATTGGTTCTCTACAATATATTGCTTCTATATTGTATATAATTATGTTTGGCTTATTGCAACTTTTTGTCTATTTGACAAAGCATACATTTTGTTAATCCTAATTTTTTCTTACTGGAGTTATGATATGTTATGGTTGATACACTGTCACCTTCAGAAGTTTAGAAGTTTAAAGGAAGCTAAGTCCTTACATTGTGACTATCCTCAGCCTGTATAAGAGAAAGGCAAGGAGATTTTGCAAGTGCTACACCTGCTCTGGTGGGTGGCCTGTGTAGAATGTAAGGGAAGAAGACAGGCTTGCTACTCCCCCTTTTTTGCTCTTGTTGCTTTGCTGTCTTGTTGCCTTAAAGTGTTGTCCCAGTGCCTTAAAGCCAGCTTTATCAACTAAAACCTCCACAAACTGTGAGCTAAAGAGCTTTCCTTCTTTAATTTTGATTGTGAGATATATTGTCTCAGCAATAAGAGAAAAGTAAGTAAGACATGGTTCTTAAGTATTAATAACTAATAATACTTCTTTTGTATAAAATATACTTTCTGACAAGCACTGAAGGAAGTGCCTTTATTTTTAAAATGCAATTCAGCATCAAGCAGAATACATACATGACATATATATATATATATATATTTTTTTTTTCTCCTGAACTTGGAAAACCACAATCCTGGAATGCATTTCTTCTAATTATTAACAACAACTATTTCTGAAGACCATGTCTTATAGGGAAACCATATGCCAAGCCCTAATGTATACTATCCTTATTTTTTACTTTTTTAAGACAGAAAACTAAACAGAAAAAAAATGAGAGTTTCAAGACAGGATAATAAGAAATTAACAAAAAATGTACTATTTTAAATGGCTAATTAGAAATGAACACACTAAAGTGTATTATCTTTCTCTGCCCCTAGATATTATTTAAATATCTCATCTGTGAAAGAGTCATAAGCCCAAATATTTATTATGTTACAATTAGTTCCTTTTACTCTGCAATAATATGCTATTTGAATCCTATGTTAAAGATTGCAAATCAAGGTAGACCATATAACTGGCAGGGATCAGCATGACTTTCTATGGAAACAATATATTTTAGAATGTATCTATCATTCAATAGGATGTAACAATCATTCTTCAGAGGGCAGCAGGTACGGGACAAGTGACTTCAGGCTATACAAACCTGGACTTGGGTTTAATTCATGTGGCACCATAGGCCACCTCTACCCTTCCACCATCCAGTTAACAAACCACTTATGAAATCATGAAAAAGAAAATGTTGTTCCCACCTGTCTCCTGAAGATACCAGTCAATCCCTTGTGCAAGGTCAAGACAGTACCATCCCCACACTACAGAGAGTATGCCAAAAACTTAAGGAAAATAAAACCCCAAATCAAGGTATCATGGAACAATATTTTCAGATATACCATGTCCCCAGTCCTGTTAGTGGCACAGAGGATGGGAAAATTATGGACATAGCTAAGTCTGAGCAAAATAGGGTTTCAGAAGAACTGTAGTTTGAATGTGACTATGTTTTGAGGATATGCTACTCCATATATTTGGTTTATACTTCCCTTTTTATGTGTACAAAAGTGTGATATGTTAAAGATGTTGTATCCTTAACTTTAGAGTAAACATTCCGTATAATAAAAATGTACAATAGCTCAAACTGGCAATTTTCTCATTTTCAGTAGAACAGAAAGTTTCGCTTCATTTCAAAATTAATGGTGGTGTAGATTTTATGAAAAAATAATTTTATATACAATACCTTTTTACTTTTATTCTTAGAAATAACAGAACAAAATTCTCCTCATAGTTGAAAAGCACTACAGAAATTATTACTGTTTTGGTTTTTATACAGGAACATTCACTGATCAGCAGGTAAAACAAAAGGCTGAACCATCTGCTGCAAATAAAGGAAGGCTTCATTCAAACAACAAAGTAATACTTGTAAACCATCAGCAGGAAAATCAGTTAATGCGTTAGTTCTTTTTGTCATTCTGAGTAGGTAAGTCAGGTTTTGAAAACCAGTGCGTCTTTTTCTTTAAAAAGTGCATCATGTAGTTTTCTCTGTAAATTCAATTATATTTGCATAGGTATTGTTATGTTAAGGATGCCTAGCAGGTGTACTTAAAGTTTTCAGCCACTGAAAATTAAATAGAATAGATTGTCTAATAGCATATTTGGAGATAACTAAAAAACATAGTGTTTAATTCCTCATGGTACTTAGAACAGTTTCTGTGTTTTCTCTGCCTTTGTGTTCGTGGCCTTTAGCTATCATTCTGCTTCCTCCCTTTCCTCCTTCATGACAAACCACACACGCAATGTATAGAAATCCTTAAAATAGAAAGGCAGGAAACAGACAGCTTTCTGCCACACAGTTTTTGGGTTCATCCTGAAAAGGAGTGTCCTTTCTGATGTACCGTCAGTTATTACTATTGACTCCTATTGGTAGAGCTTTTGATCAATTCAGATGAAAGAGAGAACGGCTGTTAACAGATGATAATATATCTCTTTAAGAACCAGTAAGAAACTGCATATTCTTTTATTATTTTTGCTGTAAGAATATGGTATATTCCTTCTATGGTATGAATAAATGCCATTTTAAGATAGTTTTATTATGTATGGTCTTTATTTTTTGTGTGAACTATCTGGAATAAAGTAAATGTTATACGTGCTATATAATAAAAATACCATTAGCATTTCCACTGAAATTTCTTTGTAGATTTATTGGCATAATTTTCTAAGTTTAAATTATGTAATTTTTTTCTATTTGAAGAAATGATTAAATTGTAGAAAGTCTGATAACATACTATGTGATTCATATCTCAGCAACAGTCTGATTTATTAGGCACATAATAAACCAAGGGTACCAGAAATCAGAGAACAATGAGGCATCTAAGAAACTTGGCTTAACTTTAAATTTTATCCATCTGGCCGAATGTGTTTCTTCAAATGTATTGTCTTCTGTTCAACTTTAAGAAATAGAATACAATCAACTTAATTGAATAATACCCCCAAATCAGGCTTTTTCTTCATACGTTGATTCTTCAGTAGTAATAATAATAATTTTTAAAAGTGCTTAGTCTCTTTCAAGTTAATTGTTTCATGAACATACTCTCTCCCTCCACCTGCATAAGGCTGAGTCTTTCACCCACTTTTTTGGAGGGTCCTGGGGATTGAACTCAGGGACATCATATTGAGGTACAGCCTTGTTTTTCATTTGTGGCTTTGAGACAAGTTCTCACTAGATTACTCGGGCTGGCCTTGAACTTGCGGTGCTGCCAGCACACCTTGCTGCTTCAGTGACAGGCAGGTGCCAGGAAGCCCGCGTTCACCTTCCCTTTATTCAAGTAATTTTCCAGGGACTTACTACACTTGCAATGGACAAGGATACCAGTTATCCCTTTTTAAACATTCATTATTTTCTTTCCATTTTTAACTTTTCTTTCATTTTATTTTCTTGTTTTCTCATCACTTTTTCCCCCCAGAGTCTTTGACCTTCATATTTTTAGGATTTGGCTGATGGTTACAATTAGACAATGGCAACAAGTTTTTTCTTGGGTTAACTGCCCTTTGCTACTTCTTCTTGACTATATACTATATATAGACATTGGTAGGATTTCTGTATCTTCCCCAGTCAGGACTGATTTAGATCATTGTCTATGCCTGCTACTCAAGTGTGAAATACATGGAGAATTCCTGTAATAAAAATGAGCCTTTGGATACTAGTTTTATTAGCTTACCAAAATGTGAATTTCTTATGCCAATTTTATATAATATGGCATTTGGATGCCTCACAATATTTTATGAAAAATGTTGTGTATTTTTGCCAGAGTTTGTTTCTGATGTTCTAATTCCTGCAAATGATGTGCCAAAAACTCAGCTAATGAGCATAATATATATATATAGTTCTTTATAACATATTATATATATTATATATATACACACACACACATATTCTTTCCAACTCTAACCTGCAGTTTTGCTTTCTGAGATTTCAGTTACCCACCAACCAATGGCCAAAATTAAAATTAAGTACAAAATTCCATAAATAAGTAATTCATGAGTTTTAAATCGCACAATGCTGTGAGAGTGTGATGAAGTCACATAAATGTGTTCTGTTTTGCACGAAACAGGAATCATGTCTCTGTGCGGCACGTCCATGCTGTACTCATTTCCTGTGTGCCGGTCACTTACTAGCCACCTTGTCGGTGGGATTAGCTCTCATGCTTTCACAGTACTTGTCTTCAAATACACCCTTATTTACCTAACAGCGGTCTGCAGGATCAGGAGCAGGGATCTGACAGCTCAGTGAGGCTGTAAAGAAGAAACAGTTCTCAAGGCTTAGGAAGTGGGGAAAGTATGCTGCAGTTGCTAAGAACCGTAGTAGCCTAAGCTTGTTAATCTGCAACTGTGCTTAATTTGTAAATTAAACTTTATCACAGGTGTGTGTGCATAGAAAAAACATACAATATATATAAGATTTGGCTCTATCCATGCTTCCAGGAAGTATTCACTGTGGGTTTTGAAATACATCTCACACAGATAAAGGTGAACTGAGTAGAATTTGGGGTTAACAATCTTTCTTTTTAGCATTTGAAAAATGTGATATCACTTCCAACCAGCCTCATGGCTCATGAGGAAAAGTGTAGTGCTATTCGTATTATTTTTCTGTTTAGGTAAGATATCATTTCTCTCTCACTTCTTTTAAGCTTTATTAAAATTTCTAAAAATATAATAGTTGTAGTGTTGTATATAGTTCTTGAAATTTCTTTCCTATACCATCATGTGGGAATATATAAAACTTTTTTGTGAATCTAACCTATCTCTCCTTTTTTCAAAGGCTTATGTAAAGAACACTTGTTTTTTTCTATCCATGGTAGTGTCTTGGTCCGGGGCTCAGTAAACTATACTACCAAAAGACAGGTTGACAAGAAAAGTGAAGAGAAGATATCAACAGTGCACTGTGCATGAAGGTGGAACCGCTTAAAATGAGCAACTCATAGAGGTGCTTTTAGCCTGAGACTATACGGAGGCTTAACAAAAGAACAATGTTTAGATAAACTGATAGGGCAGAGGAGAAGGACTTCAAGTTTCCAGGGCCACAGATCTTGGGAAAACAAACATATGAGCAAGCTCATGGCAGCTACATGACAGTTTTAGCAAGATTTGTCACATACATCCTTTGGTTGATTAACAAGGGACTTGTTTGTGGTGGATTACATTCTGCCTTTCCTGTTTGGGGGAGGACACCTTTAGGCCATACTTTAAACCAAATAGAGAGGTGGAAAATAACTTTTCTCACATCCGCTTTTCAATTGCTTTTAGCTCAAAATAACCATAATGGTAAAATGGCATACTTTTCTACTCCTATCCTTCATAACTCCTGCTCAATTTCAAAGAAGTTATACGCTTACAGGAACAAACTATTGTGTTGCACCTACCCACATTTCTTGATCATCTTTGCTCTTGTTTCTCTTCTGAAGTACAAGGAGAGGCTTTTGTATCTAAGGAAATTTCTTTTCTTACCAGAAATGTAATTTTTATGAAATCTCATTAACTAGAAAGGATAAACCACATAAGAGAGTGAAAAGCAAACAATACACCCAAAATACGATGGAACTTAGTCCAAGTTCAGTATTTACTTGCATTCATTTCCTGTAAAAATAATTTACTATCCTTTTAAAATTTCCCACAGTCCTCCACTTCGTCTCTGTAAAGAAAGTGTTTAAACCTAGGCCATCCAGCCCTTTTTTGAGTTGCACATTTTGTGTGGCTCCGGTGCATATGTGCACATTAATGTATTTTATTCATCCTGTTAATCTGCCTACTGCCAATTTATTTCAGCAGACCCAGTTATCCATCACTAGACTCAATTATGACAAAGCCATCCTGAGTTATGAGAGGCACAAGAAAAGAATAGGGTGATCTTTCCTTAAATATATGTTTTATTGAATAATTCTTCTACAATGTCTAGTCGCATTGAGTACCATGTGGAAAAGCCCTCAGAATGCAGAAAAGAGGCTCAGGTTTTGTTTTCCTGAGTATTGCTAGAGATAAAGCAGCACCATTTTTTGAAAATTTAATATTTTTTCTGTCTTGAAGTTTTCTATATAAAATGACTTTGAATAAATACTAAATGATCTTTTTAAAATGACAGTGTTAAGACCTGATTCAGTTAAACATACGGCAATGACTAATGTGTACAATGACTCATAAGTAAGCTACTTTAATTTTAACATAATATTTTAGAATCAGTAGTTAACTCTGATGTGTGGTCTCTAACATTGATGATAATAGAGAAGGTATTTAAAAGTTAAAAGATGATATTTATGTTTGAACATACAATAAGAAAAAGAATTATAGGTTTGGAGACTTAATTTTGAAGAAATCTACGTTTTGAATTGTCAAAAAGTCTCATCATTAAACCTGGAATGTAGTAATTTTTCTTTGCATGCTTTTAACCATTTTTCTCTCCCTTTAAAACTGAGGTGGAGGATTTGGGGAGTTTGAACTACAGAGTGTAAAATAATTAATTTTGTGGAAATGTATTGTTCTAGTAAAACAGGATAATGACCTATTTAATCAATAAGATACCAAAGCATACATACTTTGATCAAAATCTCAGTAAGTCATCCAAAAACATATTGAGGAGGTCTAGAAATTTGGAGAAGGCTGAAAAGAGTAGTGTATATTTTCAAGGCGATTACCATCCAAAGAGGAAAACAATAATAACGCATATGTCACAAGTCAAAACATAATTAAATATACCTAATAGAATACAAAAGAAATGATTACTCATTACAACACTGGATAACAAGGAGAAATCCCCAGACCAAAGTATAGATTCAGCATAAACTGGTTTAGCAGTCTTTTGAAAACAGGAAAAGCTAACCAGGCAAAGAATGCTGAAATATAATTGTATTATTGTTTGCTTAGCCTTTAAGGAACTTTTAAGACAAGACTCTGATAGGGACTTTTTTGATCGTGACAGAAAATATTTTCTTTTCAGTTTCCGTTGTTTATGTAGTTTCTGAAGTAAGTGCTTTAGAGAACTGAGTTGGTGGAGAGAACTTTATGTTATGTGTCTGGAGTGTTAGCGTCTTCAACGGGGTTGCAAACAAATCTCTATATACAAAGTATGACTATTAAATACGAGCTCTCTCCTTTGACCCTTTCTGGACCTTAGCCAGACACACTCAAACTACTAAACACGATTAAGAATATTATAAATGATGAGAGACAAAAAGTCTGGTGTTATTTATTGATTCTGCGTAAATGCATATCATTTATGGTATATAGTGTATGTGGATGAAATGTCATAGGCTGAAGGAAGGTAAAGAGGGAAAGGAATGTTTAAAACTGCCAACAGCATAGGCTGCACGCAGAGTCAGCTGCTGTCACTTTCCTTCACAAACAGGAGAGTCCCCTAGGCAGAACTCTTGTTTGGAAAGATGAAGAATAGGAAATCTTTTCTAGCTTACGTACCTCTGATCTCTTAATAAATAATATATCATTTCATTTTATGATAGTGGAAACAAAAATACCAAGTGTGTATGAACTTTACAAATTCAGCTCCTTAAATAAAAAAAAAAAAACAGTGTAGATAGGGCTGGATGTTAGGAGGGTATTGAGTGGGAGGAAGTGCAGAGGACTCCTTCAGCCAGTGGACTTGCTGTATCTTAACTGTGATGACAGGTGTATGAGGGTATCAGTTTGTGAAAACTCACTAACAGTATGCATATAGTGGATACATCTGATTGCATTTAACTCGCATTTCATTAAAGATGATGTTGAAAAACTCAGTTGCCTACATGCTGCCTGTATACATGTGTAAAATAATATGCCTGAAGAAATACTTGTTGCTAATAAGATAAATACTTGTTGCTAATAAGATAGCGTAATTTGTTAACTATAAACACTGAAAAGTTCCCTTTCGTAAAACTTGTAGTATTAGTGGCACATGCCTATAATTGCAGACACTGAGGCAGGTGGATAGGAATTTCTGTATCAGTCTGGTAGCCTAGCAACTTAGAAGAGTACCTGTCCCCAAAGTGAATAAATAAATACTAAAACCATCAAACAAACAAAAGCCAAACAACTGATGTTAGAGCTCAGAGTAAAGGCCTTTCTTTAATCCATAGTGACCCTGCCTCCCCTACAAAAATTGTCCTCTTGATTTGAACTAGTGGATTCTTTTTGAAAACATGTTTTAAAATGAAATCTGTTCTCTTACCCCTCCTTGACTCTTAGCTTAAACTTGTACCTTAGCGTGTTATCATTTCAGCTTTTATTCATCTGTTTTATGAAGCTTTTGTATGACTGTATGAATTTGCAACTAGATACGCATGTCTTAAACTTTATGTAAAAATTCTAAAAATTTCAAACACTCAGATGTCCAGATCTAAACTCATTCAGTTGACTTTAAGCAGGTATCACTTTCACAGTGTATTCCAAAAGCATTTCATCAGTCAACATTGTAAAGATGTTGATTTCAAAGAGATTTTATAGTAAATGTTTAAACTTTGATATTGCACATAAATTAAACAGCACATGTCTTCAATTCAGTGAGTCTTCACAAATACGTAGACATGTAATCTCAAAGGCTATTAGGATTCAGAACTTTCCTGTCCTCACAGAAACTCCTCTTGTGAACTTAGTGACTGTCCCCTTTATACTCAGAGGTTGTAGCATTCTTACTTCTTTTACCACAGACTGTTCTAAGACTTACATAAATAGAATTAAATTCTTCACTATGTCCAGCCCCTGTGACTTGCCAACATATTTTTAGATTTACTGTATACGTATGTGAGTCATCTGTTATACATACTATTCAGTGATTGAAATAGAGCATCCACTTAATTCTTCTCATATTATTTGAGTTGGTTCCAACTTGGCTATTTTGACTGCATATTTGTGATTTTGGTGTGTTGTTTTTATGTGTGTGTCATCTCTACCTTTGGGGTAAATGTTTAGGAATGTGTACCCTATGCCATAGAGTTATGGGATGGTTTTTTTTTTTAGCTTCTGAAACTTTATTTTTAGTACATACATTTAACAAACAGAAAGCCTCTAACCTCACACACAATTCCATTACCAAATGTTGCAATTTCATCAACATTCACCACTGTCTTCCCTCAACTAAAGTGCACTCCAAGACATCTTGACAAGAAATTTGTACAAATAACAATATATTTTTTTAAACTGGCTGTAATGGTGCCCATCCATGTGATTTTCTTTTAATTATCTGGAGTAACAGTAAAGTCAGCAGGACATGGGGACAATCTTAGTTGGCCAGCATTCTTTCATAAGAACCAAACCATTAACGAGAGCTTTCTCCTCACCTCTTCTTCAGCCTCCAACTAAAATTATTCAACAGCTGTGACCAGGAGACTAAACAGAAAGAAGCAAACTGGTATTACCAATCTGGGCACAAGAGAACAGACTACATAGGAAGCATGTGTCTTGCACTACTAAATGAAAAACTTTCAGCACATTACTACTGTTAGTTTCATCATTTAAACATCTAATAGTATTTTTTCTTAATGAGCTAATTTTTGCCGAAATGTAAAACTTTCTTTTGAAAATATTTTCTTATAAAATCTGTAACATAAAGGATGTTAGGGCAGGTTCTCTTTGACAATCTGCTCAACTCACTTCTAAAGAGGTTGCATCATTTTATACTTCCACCAGCAATGCATGTGAATGCTACTTAATAGCCAATATTTGGAAGCTGTTATCCTCAAAGAGATTTAGTATTCAGGGTTTCACAAGAAAATATGGGCCTAAGCAGAAAATTTGGTCACTGTCATCATAGTTTGATAAAATGTAAAACTTAAAAATAAGAGTGTGCCACTTTTAGCTATAAGAGGTCATTTTGTAGGGCAAGAGTTAAATGTCAGAAACCAAAGAACAGTTTAAGCTTCTGCTAATTGTCACCTGGAGTAAGCAGTCTCTGACTTTGCAGCTGTCCTTGGCAGAGTTCATTACTGACGCGTATGTTTCAACATCATAATTTATGTATACACATAGATATGTATATATATGTATGTATACATATAGATATGTATATGTATGTATGTGTACATATATACATATCTATATGTATATATATACATATAAATATCTATATATGTATGTATACATATATATACATATACATATCTATATACATATCTATGTGTATATGCATATATATATACATATATATATATGGTTTTAGCTTCTTAAAAGAGAAGTCTGATAATTTTCTGTGCTTTTCTTCTCACAAGCAAGCACAAGTCACCATTTCTCACCTACTTAATTTTAAAGTGCAATATTCAGCCAGAAATAAACATCTGTCCTCAATTTTGTCCCAAATCTTTTGGAGTCCTTGCCAGCCCTGACATTTCCATATGCCTCTCATGTCTTCCCACGTAGGTTTTGGGGTCAGAAAGCCTTCAAATTTTAACAACCTCTTCCTGGCAGTTGGAACTCAAAAAAGTTAGTTTCCAGAGGAAAGGAAAAATTCAGGATTTAAACACTACATGAAAAATTGCAAATAGAGTTCTTAAGTAATTGAGAATGCCAGGAATTGGTAACTATCAGGCATGCAGCATCAAGAGTCCCTTTCCTGAACCTGGTGTCATGGGCAAATTTTGGTACGTCATGCTTTCTAAATGTATCTTATTTTCTCTTTGCAGTGCCTCTATTCATATTTTTCACTCCTCTGTGAGATCTCTCTCTCTCTCTCTCTCTGTCTCTCTGAAAAATCAAAATGCTTATGGTAATACTCAACTCAAAGGCACCCAGTTCAATCTTTTCTGCTGTCTCCAAATATCTTCCCCAGATAACAAGTGACTAAACAAACTTTCATGGTAAGGCTAAATTATAAATTAACCTCACTTCTTATACTATTAGTGAAAACATTAGTATGAAAATAAAGATTTTATTTATTTATGCATTTTACTCTTTGTGAACTGGAAGGAACACTAGGCCATCTAACAATGACGTCCTTATCATCACCTTGATAGTATTGTATATTTTCCATGTCTCAGGCTCTGTGCTGAACACTGACATGTACTACATCTTTTAGTCCTCATCTACCACTGAATGTGGCTTAAAAAAGTGAACAATTTACTGAATTAGTTGCAATCCATGCCTAAAACTCAATTGTCTCTCAGTCGTAACTCGTGCTCAGGAGCTGTTCATTGCATGCAAATATTAATAAGCATTCAGAATTGAAAGAATTTTGCTCACATTCTTTCTTTCAAACCCTTTTGAATATGGGATAATACTTTGCTGTCGTTTGCTACTGAGGCTCAGGATGGACACTGCACGAAAAAGCAGCCAGCAGAATGCCAACTTCACCTTTGCTTATGCAGGAATGGGGAAGCAAAAAGCACCAAGAGTGTCTACTTTCTGCTTTTAAAGTGTTTTATTTCCTCCCAGTCTATCCATGAGTTTCAGACCAAACACCCATAAATTAGACTATGATTAGAATGAATGGAATACTGTATGAGTTCTTTAATTACTTATATGAGGTACAGAATTCAACATGTCTATGTACTGTACAGTTCACCTATAGCATACAGTGTTTGTAGTAGTTCATTTGAGAATATAATGCTATCTTTCAGGCACTGAAAAGATTAATTCCTATCCACAAAACAAAACAAGGTTTTCTTCCATGTCCTTGAAAATTTTTCTGAATTAATCAAAAGATATGCTGTTTGTGTAACATTTGTTTTAAACCAAATGTGGTGGCATACAACTATAATTCCTGAACAGGAGGCTGAGGTAGGAAGATCAGATTTCCAGCCCAGCTAGGCAACTTAGCAATTTAGTGAGACCCTGTCTCAAAATAGAAAGATTAGGTCTGTAACACACACACACACACACACACACACACACACACACACACACACAAGCAACAACCACAACGGATTGTGTTTTGAAATTCAACTTATTTATTAAATGTAACTTTAGATACTGAATACTATTTTTAATTATTTTATTACAATTTACATAAAATTAAATTCACTTGAGTGTATGGCTTACTGACTTTTGACAAATGTGCATCCTTTCAAAACCACCATTAGTCAAGACGCAAGCCATTTCCACAACCTTACAAAGCTCGATGAATTGTCTTGGCAGTCGCTTTCTCTCAGTGTCCCTCCAGGCCAAATGGTTTTGCTTTATGATGCTGTGGATCAATACTGCTACTTCAACAATTTTGTATGAGTGGAATTGAATCATATCTTTTCTTCTGTACCTGGCTTCTTCAGTTTTTATATCTTTAAGATTCACGTAAATTCATTTTTCATATATTTTGTGGATCTCAAGGATATATAATAAAATATCAGTTGACATATATGGATATTCAGTTATTCTGGTAAAAAAAGGCTTTTTAAAATTATTTTTTCACAGTAAATTGACCAGGCAATTTTGTCAAGATTTCAATTGGTCGTGTATATGCAGATCTGTTTTTGGGTTCTCTGTTCTGTTCCCTTGACTAATTCATCTACCGACAACTGAGTAAAACACTGTCTAGATTACTACAGCTTCATACAAATTATTAAAATCTGATGTGAACTTTTGAGCTTAACTTTATTCTCTTTTTTCAAATTTCCTTGTTGTAAGTCTTTGGCTTTTTTCGTACAAATTTTAGCACTAGATTATCAATTTCTAGTAGAAATATGAAAGGCTGTTGATTAATTATTACATGCAAACAATGCACCAGTTTGGAATCAACTGGTATCTTAACAGTAGCAAGGGTTCCAAAACATGAATAGAACTTTTACGTAGGTCTTCATTAATTTCTTCTAATATTGCAGTTTTCACGGTGATATACCATTTTTACTTGTGCTGCCCTGGCTGACCTGAGGTTCTGAACTGAATGAAAACATTTACCTTTTACAGTTGCTTTGACTTCGGGGAAGACCCACGTGTCGCATGTACGAGCGGGATCCACTGAATGACGTGGATAAGGGTGCACCACACTGTTTTTAGAATCTCTTGTGGTTGGATGGCATTGAATAGCAGCATTTACCTTATAAACACGCTCATGAAAATGACTTAAGACACGCTTCAGAAAGTGGCAGGAATGATGGGGCAAGTATGTTGGAAGCAAGCGAAAGTATTTTGAAGGGGATTACTGCTCATGAGTCTTTTACTGAAATTTTTTTTAACTTTTATTAGCACATTTGCAGTATGTAATGATCAGTACATGCACATAACACATCTGAGTCACCTTATCCCCCCAACTCCCCTTGTATATTTCCAGCATCAGATTCATTTTTTTCTTAAAATATGTTACAAAGTTAATTATCATTTATACAGATTGAAAACTGGATTAATAGGCCAAAGAAAATATAAAACATGTAAGATAATTGTACTTAGTTGAGGTACACTTTTAAGTACTTTATTAACATTGGAATAAAATGCCCTTTTTCTTTCTCTTTTTTTCTATTTTCAGTCTTTTATTTCATTTGTGTGTGTGTGTGTGTGTGTATGTGTGTTGGATGAAGTTACTATAATTTCATTTTTAAAATACAACTATACAGTTATTCACTTGGTCTCCATGATTTCTGATGGGATATTAGTTGTTGATCTAAAATCCCATTTAAAACGAGTTGCTTCTTGTTCACTGTTTTAAAGATTCTGTCATTGACTTTGATTTCTGGCAGTTCATTACAGTGGGTTCCAGTATTGATATCTTTGCATTGATCTTTCTTAGAGCTCAGGAAACCTCTTAGATATATGCATTAGTTCAATCAAATGGAGGAAGTCAGGGCTCTTATTTGTTGGAATATTTTTTCTGTCCTTTTATCCACTGGCCCTCTGGCACTTTTGTCACTAGGTTTCTCTTTTGGATTATGTTCCACAAGTCCCTTTGGGTCTCTTCATTATCTTCAATCCTTTTCTCTCTCTCTTTTCCCTCAGATTAGGTATTTCGAAGTAAGTTGTCATCTGGTTTGAGATTTCTTTCTTCTGTTACTCATATCTGCTCTTAGGTTCTTCTAGTAAAGTTTTCATTTAAGCTATTATACATTTTATCTCCCGAATTGCTATTGTGTTCTTTTTATAACTTCTGGCTTCTCACTGATATTTTCTGCTTGGTATAATAGAATTCTCACTTTTTTCTTTAATGTTTTTGTTAAGAATCTATTAACCCTCAACATATATGAAATAGCTGACCTAAATTATTTGTAAGTAAAGTATTTTTTCAGGAATGTTTTCTATTGATTGGTTTTCTCTTATATATAGGCTATCTTTTCTTGGTTCTTTGCCTGTGTCAAAGTTTTTTTGCTGTTTAAAAAATGAACATTTTGATATTACACTGGAGTTATCTTGGAGATTGTTATTCTGCTTTCTTAGAATTTGTTATTGCTACTTACAGTTTTTATTTGCTTATTTAGTGAACCACTTCTTTTCTGAATTAATTTTTGAAAACTGTAGTTTTTAATGTTTGTGGCCAGAAAAGTCTTTTATGAGTTACCCAGACACTAGATTTTTAGGACAAAAATTTAGCAGTCTTGAAAGATAGGCTTTATGCTTTGAGCACTCAGATGGTTTCCAATTCTGCCGTAATGTTCAACTCCTGCTTGCGCAGATTTTAAAAGTCTGTCTGATGTCAACATTAGGACCTTCTCAAATCTACTCTGACCATGCACAGTCTTGCACCAGAATGTAACCTTCTAAAGGAATGTTCCAGAGTTTTACAAAGCTCATCTTTTCCAAAATACTTAATTTTTGTGTCTTTCTTCCTATGATATGCTGCTTCTTTCTCGCCATTCTCCCTGACTCAGTCGTTGTCTCGCACAGAATACACTAAGACATTTTCCTGCATGTGTTTTCCAGATACCCTTCGGATGTCTTTGGCACTGGGGAGGTTTTAAAACTTTGGAGCTAGTCTTTTTTTTTTTTTAAATTGATCAGACAGATTAGTGAAGGACAAATCTTAGCAAATAATATCAGTTAGCTCCCTTGGAAATTGAAACCTAGAGTACACAGTGTTATTTTTAAGGGTGCTGAGCTAAGGTTCCAGGGGTGAACTGAGACAGGCTAAGTTAAAATCCTAAAAAACTCACTGTTCATGTACAGACTTGTGTGAGAAATAAATAGGTACTTCCTAAATTGTTAGAAACTTTCGGTTCATTTCCAGATTTCTTTAAAAAGTTGATTCTAATAATCTATCAATTTTTCAGTTGCTTTTAATATAGGGGCATAATTTTGTATTTCTTATCTCTCCATGTTTGTTATCACTTCTTGGCTTTACTTATCTGCTCTGTATGTTGTTAACATTTTCTACTGGAATCTTATCATATTAATCATAGTAATTTTAAATTTTTTGTCCGATAATGCCAAGCTCAGTGCAAGAGTCTAAATATGTTTTTGCCTGTTCTTCGGACTGTGTTTTTCTTTGCCTTTTTGTATGTCCTTAATTTTTGGTTAAAAGATGAGTATGTTCTCCAGCCAGAATTAGACTTTTAGTGTGAGGATTTATTGTAACCTGGTTAGGCATTCAGTTGTGCTTAATATTTGCTAGACTCAAATATGTGTTGCTATCACAGTCTTCAGATTTCTCCTTTTTTTGTTTTCGTTGTTGACTTCATGGGTTCGCTAAGTACTTTGTAAGACAATCTGTGTTTTGCTACTTCTTTAGTTGTAATCCACTGTTATTCTATGGAGTCCTTTGGTGTGGTGATGGGTAGAAAGGAAACATACCGTAATCTTATAATGAAGCGTTGGTCTTAATGAGCCTGTGCATCAGGTTTGAACTGTGACTTTCGCAAGGACTTTCCTGGTGATGCAGCTGTTTCACCCCAAGGAAGATGGAAAAAGTAGGAGGGCTGATCTATCCTAAGCTGAGAGAAGGTTTGGTAAAGTCCAAAAGCCCTTTCCCCGGTGGAGTGCAACTTTGCTATACACAATGCTGTTATGTATTTCACAGTGTCTAATCTTTCCTTCTCTTTTGGGAGCCATGAAGAGCTGTTTTTCTTACCTTTCTCATGAGAATCCAGTGAAGCATCCTAACACATGGGCACACAGGGGTCAGACCTGCCTAAGGAAGGTATCACAGGTATTTGCCTCTGTACAGCATCCAAAATTCTTTAAAATTACCATTAAAGAGCATCTATCAGCTTATAGTTTCTATTCAAACTACAGATCTTGTTTTGATTCTGTTTTCTTTTTTCTACAGATTTATGCATTTTAGTCAATCCCATTCAGTTCACTGATGGATTCAAGAAAAGTAATTAACTTTGAGTTTATTTAGCATTTTCATGTTGTAATGACATAGTGATCATTCCAAGCCCTTTATATATAGGAAATAAAAACAAAATTCTGTGTATTTAATTTTCAGGGGTGGTTGAGTCTGTCTGTTTGGACTATTTCAGCTGTTTTAACTTCAGGTTCACTGATCTTTTCTTCTTTGGTATCTGAGATGAATTGAAGGCACAAATTATCAACACATACTATGGAGTTTAATAGCATTAGCCTTTCTTTTTGTAAAATGACTTAGCTATCCTCTCATTATATCAGTGCTTTTACTTACATACTTGAGCACATTTAGGATGCCTATAGCTGCCACTTTGAAGTCATTTTCTGGCATACGCATTACCTCTATCATTTTTCAGTCAGTGGGTGATTGTGGACCGCAATGAATGCTAGTGTTTTGCACAGCAGTTATGTTAATTGCTATCAGTTTTCCCCCCTTTGATGCTTAAAAGCCCTCTTTTTAAGCTTTTATAGAGCACATTTATAGTACTTTTCACACTAAGCCTAGTTTAGTTGATCTTAGGTGAATCCATGCTATCTCTGTTGATTGCCTCAATTTTCAACAAAATCATACAATTGTATCGCCTTCTGGGAGGTTTCCTTTATACATCTGGAGCTATTTTCTGTTGTTTTGCTGAAGATTCAATTAACCTCCTATGCAACCTACTAGAGCCCTTTTTCTCTGAAACTCCCCCCAGTCTAGTACTTTCGCCCCACAGATGCACAGCTGATTTAGCTTTCCTGAACTCCACCTGATGTCTTCTTAATTTAAAGTATGCATTCTTTGCTTGAGTTCTTCTTTCTTGTTCCATTTTCCTAAAATCAGCTTAAAGTAAGAAGTTAGGGCAATTGTAGGATACACAATTCCCTTCTCTTTTCTTAGGATTTATTTCCTGTCCAAATGTGTGAAAGCAAATGTTTCTCATACTTGGTCAAGTTTTCTAATTATTTATGCCAGAAGAACAAGTTTCATACCTATTATTCCTTCCTAGTCAGAAGGAAAAGTTCTAAATTATATTTCATGCCAGTGAATTTTAATAGTATAAACTACTGTAATTTATTAGATACCATGTAACCAGAAAATAATCTTAAATCTTCTAAGATGTTTATTAAATTTTGAGGACATTTACTTTCCCTATTCTTAGCCAATTTTCATTTTAAAATTAATTCTTGAATTTTAGGTTATATGTACATTCTCCTATTAATACTCCCATTAATTATTTTATAATTATTGTGTTAAAATGGATAGATACGTCTTCAGTGTTAATTAGGCTACGGTAAATCTAGCAAAATTTATTGAAATTAACTGGAATAAATAATAATAATAGTAACTAATATTTATGAGGTCTTAATTATTTGCCAAGCTATGAGATAGATTTTTAAATTTTTATATGAGTTTATTTCACTGAGACTTTATACTGTCTTTAGAGTTGTTAATATTGTACTGGTATTACAAGTGAGGAAACATAATGTAGGCACAATTACTATGCTCACTTTATATATAAGTAATGCTTAGGGAGATGGCATGCTTGCTAGGATATAAACCTAGGTTTACCCTAAAAAATAGACATTAATTAAAAAAATGCAAACTCAGTGTGTATGATTTAGAATCTTCCTGGAAAAGTAACCTTAAAACTTAATGCTAGAGGATCTGAGGGAATATGTAAAACGTATTTTTTCATTAAAATTACTTTCAGTGTTCATTTGAGATTAGAAAGACTTGTATTAGAATCTTCATGTAGTTTTTCTCATAGCCCTTTATTTATTTTTGTGTTGATAGCTGTTGACATCCTTATTTTGTGGGCATAAATATTTTTCCCAATTCTAACTCCTTTGTTTATAAATATTTATTTATAATCAAGCTCACCACCTTTTGTATTTCTCCAGTGATCTTCTTACTATGGCAATCTGTTCTGTTTTACTCCAGACATGGATTTATTTATATTCTACCACCCCCAATGCACTTTTCACATACTGTAGTAGTATTCATTATGTATTTGTTGAATAAATGAGTAAATGCAATAAATAAGTAATGAAAGCTGAAGTCCCACGTCTGCGCTCCAGGGTCCCTCTGCCAATTACTTACCCTTTTTTACTTGCCACAGAATTCCACATCTCTAAATCATGTATAGTGTGAAGGAGTTACTGTTCTTCCATGGAGAGCCTAAACTCTAACATTTTATGCTTTCCTGTTTCTCTATTCCCTTTGTCTCTCTCAATTGCAGATGTTCACACACATTCGGCACTCCACCCATGTGCACATTGTTTATTTAAACTGTTTGCTAGATATTTTCCTTTACTCTGTTACACGTGGAAAACTCATTGTAGATAGGAATTGTAACTTTTTCTTCTTCTAGCTTGGTATTCCTTATTTGCAATGAATAGAGGAAAAAAAGATTGCTCAAACTGAGCACAAATACCATCCTCTGTGATTTCTTCATTGCTTGATAGAGCGCTTTCTCTCTCTCTCTCTCTCTCTCTCTCTCTCTCTCATGATGGCTTTATTAAGAGGTAACCTTGTTTTCTTTTTTTTTTTATCGGTACCAGGGATCGAACTCACGACTGCCTGCTTGCAAGGCAGGAGCTTATGCCGCTGAGCTAAATCCCCAGCCCCCAAGAGGTAACCTTGTTGTAAATTCCAGTAAACCCATCATAAGTTGAAAATGCATTTAGTATACCAATCTTCCAAAAAATCTCAGTTTATTCCTCCTCACCATAAAATTTGCTCAGATTATTTACAGTATCCTATAGTTGAATAAAACCATCTAACTCAAGCATTCTGTATAAGAAAACTGTGAAACATCTCAATTCATTGTATCTCAAAAGCATTGGCAAAAGAGTATAAGGGATGCATCCAAGCAGAATCTGCTTATAATTTCCTTTTCTAAAGTTGTTGATTCTTCCATCAAATCTGTTAACCCTCTTTCTTGTTTTATCAGATATATTATCTAATATTTTTTTTGTTATGGTTTATGTCTAGGTGGCACCCCCCAAGCCTCATGCAGTTATGGAAGCAGGTGAATCTAGCATTTGTGATTGCTTCATTGTCTAGTGCTGGGATTGGTGGTGTGAGTGCTGTACCTGTTCAGGGGTGGAGCTGGCATACAATATAAGGGAGGGAAGAATGCATGCGTTTTCCTTTTTCGCCCTTTAACTCTTGTCGCTTGCGGTCCCATGAACAGCTGCCCCTCAGCCATACTACCTTGTCTTGGGACCAGCTGAGTATGGACTGAAACCTCCAAAAAAATTGCAAAGATAAATAAATCTCCTTGCTTCACTTTTGGTGTCAGGTATTTTGTCTCAATAGTGAGAGAAAAGTAACCAAGACACTTTCTTATAATATATATTCTTAAAAGCAAAAATTGACCTCTTATTAAGTAGACATAGGGACATTTTGAAATGTAGTGGATCAGCCTAAGCACTAACTAGATTCGGGAACTAGGCAGTCATCAGACATTCAAACAACTGGTTCACTTGTTTCCTCTCCTTAGACAACAAGACTTCTTGTCATTTGTATTTATCTGTACACACAGCTTCTGTTTCTCAGTGAATGCTTCCCTCCCAGATCTGTCAACTTCACATTTGAAGTAGCAAACTACATTATCAGTCTCTTTGTTACAAAGCAATATAATAGAAAAGTTGGCTCTGATTGTGTCAGTGTCCCACCCTTGATCAGTGAGCCATATAGCGCAGGGGATAGACATTAAATTGTGTAGAACAACCCTCGGGAGTGAGGATTACACTGAGCTAGAAGAAAATTTCTCAGTTGTGTTGAAACTTGATATTGGTGCTCTAGTTACAGATATGCATGCAAATTTTAAAGTCACAAAAATAAAACTTGTAGATAAAAAAAGCAAACCATGTTCAAATAGACAGATATAATATCAAGTGAAAATAAAACATTCTAGCGATTCAACATGACTGAATAGAGGAAAAGCCATGTTGGAGTAACTTGGAAAATCATCTGAAAATAGGTAATTGGAAGAAAGGGAGGAAGGTACATCTGGCCGCCAAAATCAGTCTGAAATAAGAGACTTGCAGATCAAACAAAACATAGGCACAGGTCTTTATAAAACAGTGAAGCAGCCTACAGGGCTGCCTTGGAAAAGCTGCTGGTGCATGTATCAACAACTGCCACTCTGGGACATTCCCAAATAACTGATGGACTGCAGTGGTGTGGCAAGCACAAGCATTCAGGATAATTTTGAGATGAAAGTCGTCTCATCTCTTTTGTCTTCCTGAAAACAGA
Source organism: Dolichotis patagonum (assembly GCA_004027295.1). Classification (NCBI taxonomy): domain Eukaryota; kingdom Metazoa; phylum Chordata; class Mammalia; order Rodentia; family Caviidae; genus Dolichotis; species Dolichotis patagonum. Next base: position 24,755 of record PVJX010012517.1, read on the forward strand.
GGACATTATAGCTTGGCAGAAAATTTCACTGGCAACCATAGAGCAACGAAGAAACTGTTCCTTCTCTGATGAGCTGCCAGGAGTTGTTTTTTTGGTTTTTGTTTTGTTTTGTTTTGTTTGATAATGCACCATAGTGGTTGATACCTTTAACAACAATAAAAGTCAAGGAACAGAGTCACAGTGAAGGTAGTGAGTGGAACAGTATCACCCTTCCTCCCTGCTCTGAGCAGCATCTGATTAAGCAGCCTTAAGAGGTGGCATGGAAATGAGTGGGAGGTCAGCATTCTCCCAAGCCACTCCCAGGGATATGAAAGTAGAGAGATGCATTAACAATGTGGAACAAAGAAGCATGTGCAAGGGCTAGGAGAGGCTGACTGTCCACTAGACTAGGGATAGCTTCAGGGGATGCAGCAACTGGGAGAGTGACTGGGAGACCAGTGCAACTGGGAGAGTGAGGCAGAGACAAACAGGCTAAGGAAACAGACAGGTCACTGAGGGCCATACAGAGAATTTCTGGCTGAAGTCTGGCCTAGCCCCATATCTGGAGGCCAGCATCAGTGCTACACCTATTACTAATTCTGCTGCAGACTTGGCAGGTTTACCCAACACAGATTTGGGTCATGACCTGGACACTATCACAAAACTGAGGTCATCACTGGGTCATGATTTGGACAACAGAGGAATTATATTCTTTGTGGGTATTTTTCATTGTTTAGGTTTTACATTTATTATTTGTTTGGTTTTGTTCAGCCTGTTTCTCTTTCCTCAACTATCTTACTTGGTTTTTTTTTTATATTTTCATGTGAGTAAACATTGTCTCTAGTCTTTCTGATTCACTTCAATATTCTTTTGCTTTTCTCTTCATTCTTTCTGTCCTGTCCTCTAGTTTCCCAAAGGTTTTTTCCATTATCTTTTGTCCTTCAGCCTTGCTTCTAATACATTTCACTTTATCACTCTATTTTTCCCCTAAGCCCATCTTTCCCCCAGAATAACATCACTCTGCTAAGGGAAAGCTCACAATATACAAGTTCATGTTGGATTTGGTTAAGTAGCTATAGATCTTGCTCTTAAGGTTAAAAATACCAACTTAATAGTTTCCACCATTTGCCAGTTGCTAGGCTGTGTTTGTTGCTACTGTTATTGTTCATTGTGCTACTGTAAGCAGGGTATCATACCTGCTGTAATCAGTTGTTCTCCTTTGTATGAAACCACTGCTATTGTCTGCGATTATAATCATCACCATAGTTCAAACAAAGGACTGGATACTGAGCCAATAGATAGAAATTTCTCATCCCTAATAAAATGGGAAGGTAGGATCTTGGGACAGAAATGAAGGCCAAAAGGCAGCTACACCTAAAGGAAGCCTCTGAGGAACAGACATTTCCGAGGAAAATCTCAATACTAGCGATGAAGTTACTTATCAGAAGCAATTTACAAGCGTCAATATAGAAAGTGAATTAAAACTAAACAACAGAAAATGGCAAGATGAAGCAATATGCAATTGCAGACCTCAAGCTCACCTAGAACAAGTCCAGAGAACAATGAGACAGAGTAAACTGGAAGCCACCCACCTGAATTTTCTGAAATGGCAGCAGCAGAAGTAAAAGAAAAGATGAATGAAGCTTTAGAGAAAGTCAGATCAGAAATAATTTCTCAGATAATAAAAGAAATGATCTAAATGAAGGACTTGCTGAATGATTCTGGAGCAAACAGTGATAAAAAAAAAAGGAGGAGCTTAGGAAAATGATGGAAATCATGAATACCCAAAAGTGTGAAGGAAACGGAATCCATGAAACACTCAAACAGATATTTAGGAGATTAAAATTCCATTAAAAGTATACACGGTTTATTGAACCAAGGTGAGTGTAGAATATCAGATCTAGAAGACAGTATTGCAACCAGTGATCATGTAAAGAAACATTTCTTAAAACTAGCAAAGGAGTATTAAAAAATCAATTCTACAGCTGCAAGACAATACAAAGATCAACAGAAGATTGAACAGTCAGTGAAAAATCAGGAGACACTACAAAAAAATGTAAAAATGTAAAAAAAAATCTGTTAACAGAAATAATGGCATAAAACTTCTCAAGCAAGGAAAAAGTATTTGACATTTAGATATGTAAGGTATATAAGAGTTCAATTAGTCATGATTTAAGTGAATCTACACCAAGGTATATAATAATCAAGATTCCAGAAGTTCAGCACAAAAATAGAATATTAAATACTGTTAGAAATAAAAAAAAAAGAAATCACCTATAAAGGAAAGCCCATCAGAATCACAACAGTCTTCTTAACAAAAACCCGTAATTCAAGAACTTGGTGTGAAGTTCCTCCAACCAGATTGCAAACTATCTTTCAAAATCAATGGAGAAATAAAGATACTTCCATGACAAATAACTGAAGAAATTCATTAACACCAAAACAGCTCTCAAAAATGTTCTGAAGGGTATTTTATAAATTGATAAAGAAGACTGCAATCTCCAAACCACAAATTCTTTTTTAACCAGCCTGATTGGATTGAGCAGTGTCTAGTGGGCTGGTAAAACACAATGTGTGTCAGTCAGCACATTTCCAAGATGGCTGGCATGTGGTTCAGTGAACTGGGTTAGGAAGGCCTTCCCTTTATGTAGATGCAACCATTCAATTGACTGGGGTCCCTGATGGACCAAAAATGCAGAAAGCAGACATTCACTTCCTTCCTGGCAGGTAACTTTTCTGTGGCTGTTACCCATGGATATGAGCCGTAGCTTCTTCAGTCTTTGAGCACAGACTTGTACTAGATGCTCTCCTCAGGTCTTTCAAGTATTTAGCCTAAACTAGAACTGCATTTTCTCTCTTTTATTCTGAGGCTTCCAGTGTCTTAGACTGAACAATTCTTTGCTTTGCTGCCTTTCCAGCCATTGTGTGACCTTTTAGTTTCTGTGATTATGCAAACCAATCTAATATAGTCCTGTTTATAATTATATGTGTTCTGTTGGTTTTGCTTCTCTAGAGAACCCTGACTAATACACAATTTAAAAGCAAAACAAAACAAAAAAAATGGCACTGGAACACCTGACATTTCATATATCAAAGACTAAAACTAGACCCCTGTCATTCACCATGCACTAAACTAAAATCAAAATGGATCAAAGTTCTAAGTATTAAAACAAACACACTAAATCTGCTGAAAGAGAGAATAGGCAGAACTCTTGAAGACATAGGGGTAGGCAAAAACTTTATGACAAAATTTGAATTGCACTGGAGCAATCCCTAAGAATCAGCAACTGGGACTCATTCTATTAAAAGGCCTTTGTACAGCAAAATAAACTAAGAGAGTAAAAAGGCAACTCACAGGTGGGAAAAATTTTTTGCCAGTTGTTCCACAAACAAAGGACTAATATCTTGAACAATAAAGAATTGAAAAATAAATAGACTCCTCAATCAATATATGAAAAAATGTTCAACATCACTGGTCATTTGAGAGATGTAAATTAAAACAACACTGAGATAACATCCAACTCCATAAAGGGTGGCTATTATCAAGAAATCAACAAAAACCAAATGATGGTGGGTAGTGGTGAAAAAGAAACACTTATCCACCATTGGTGAGAGTTTAGACTGTTGCAATGACTGTGGAAATCACAGTGGAGATTCCTCAAAAAACTAGACTCAAGAAAGGTTCCATTTGACCCAGCTATTCCCCTTCTTGGTATGTTCCCGCAGAATTAAAATCACCATATCACAAAGATACATGCACATCTATGTTTATAGTAACACACTTTTTAATACCTAAATCTTAGAAACAGTACAAATGGCAAGGAATGGATGAATGAATAATATATTTTTAAATACAGTGGAGTACTACTCAGTCATAAAAAAGATAAACAAGACATTTCTAGGTAAATGGATGCACCATTGGAAAACAGTCTTAAGCAACATAATTTGGATTTGCATATGCTAATATTACATTGTCTGTGGTGTGAGAAACTGAAAATATAAATAAGGACCAAAATATATAATAGATATTGTGAAAAAGGAACAAATTGTTCAAATAAGAGGGGGCCTAGGAAGGGGAAAAGAAAAACAATGAGAAGAGAAGCATAAAATGGAAGTTAAGTTTCTGCAATTAAGGAAGGGAAGAAGGGAGGAGAGGGCAATAGGGAAAAAGAGAAATGAAAATATATCATCTGCAGGTACAAGTTCCCGATGATGAATGTTCATTATGTTTATCTAAATTGTACCAATAAACTTAAGTAAAAAAAAAATATATATATATATATATACACATATATTTACTTAATGTATAGTTTACAAAGTTTCCAGAAACTAACATTATCAGTATCCAATTCCATACCTAGAACATTGTTATCAGCAGAATCTCATTTTAATCTCTGTTAGTCACTACCCTTCTCCACATGTAGCCATATCATATCTTCCAATGAGAGAGACTGGCTTTGCTGGTTCTTAAACATTCAGTGATTACAATTTTATATAAATATATAAAATTATAAAATTTTTAGTGATTAAAATTATATATGCAACTCATACTCAGTTGGCTCCCAGGCAGCGTGGCATGGCATGGCAGCCCTTCATGGCCACTGCAGACAGTAAGGTGTGAACCTACAAGAAAGAAACACACACCTTCTTCCCACCAATACATCATATCCTGGCTCCACCCCTGGGCGGGTGAAACAGTTACACCACCAATCCAAGTGCTAGACAATGAACCAATCACAAACACTAGACTTGGTTGAATCCATAATTACATGAGGCTTAGGGGCCACTGACATAAACCATGACAATGGCCAATTTGAAATGAATATTATTCTATCATACATGATAGAAAGATCTATGTTGATTTTTGTTTATTTTTGAAAATGTATCAATTCTAGTACTATTTGTATAACAGGCTATTTTTGCCCCAAGTTGAATTACTTTAGCAATTTTGTAGAAAATCAATGATCTGAATAGTTGTATACCTATTTCTGGACTCTCTTTTCTATTTTATTGATCAGGAACTCTATTATTACTCTAAATTTCAGTACTTTAGGCTTATATTAAGTCTTGGAGCCAGGTAGTACAAATCTTTCAACTCTGTTCTTCATTATCAAAATTATTTAACTTCAGTTTTTACACTTTTACATAAAGTATAGAATCAACTTGTTAAGTTCTCAAAGAAATCCTGCAAGGATTTTGACCAATTTCATGTTGACACTATAGATCAACTTGTAGAGAACTGACTTAATAATATTTAGTCTTCTGATTCATAAGCATAGTTTAGTTCTGCAATTATATAGTTGTGTTGTAGTTAGTCTCAGCAACATTTTATAATTTTGTGTAAAGATCTTGAGAAAACTTTGCTAAATTTATTTCTAATATTTTATATTTGAAGCCTTGATAAATAGCATTTTAAAATATATGTGAAGTTTGAATTGCACTTTGAAGATACACAGAAACACAATTGATTTTTGCATATTGATCTTGTATTTTTAGATCTTGTTAGACTCACTACTTTTCTTAGTTTTCCTTTGGATTTCTTAAAATTTTCTCCACAAATCAATGCATTTTGCATGTAGTTAAATAAAGGTGGCTTTCTTTTTGAACTATCAGAGCTTTGAGGAATTATTTTTGCTTTGATAGCTATGTTTCATGGAAACTTTTTTTGTGGGGGTAAATACTGTAGTTGGTCCGGCAAACTGCTAAGAAAGATGAGATCCACTTCTATTCTTTAAAAAAAAAAAGCACAAAGTAATTTAGCTATAACTCAGCTGAACACTCTTAATCCCTTTCTCTAAAATTTCCCACAACCAACTACTTTTATTAAAAATGTGACAGTCAAATTTACTGAGAAGGAAAAATTCACTTATGCAGCAATATTTTACATATATGGAGAGGAGAGTAGTCTTGCTTCCTGCCCTACCCTCTCTGCAAATGGCGTTTGTTAGGGTTTCGCTGTAAAACACTTTCTTCCTTCCCAGTCTCAGACCTTCAGAAGTGGAACTTTTGGAAGGTGATTGGCTCAGGGGTGTGTTTTACTCATCAGTGGATTCATCCATTCATGAATTTGTAGCTAACTGTACTGTTAGGAGGTGGGGCTGGGCTGGAATGGGTAGGTCACTGGGAATGTCACCTGGGAGGTTGTATTCTTGTCATCCCTTCTCTCTCTCTGCTTCTGTAGCTGCCACAGGTTGCCCAATTTTTCTCTGCCATGCTCTTCCACTTTGTGATTACAGCCTGGGAGCCAGCAGACCAGAAATCTGAACCTGTGAGTCAAAATAAATCTCGTCTCCTTTAAATTACAGGTGTGGGATATTTTTTCCTAGTGAATGGAATTAAAAAGAAAATTAAAGGGCTGTGAGAAGTAGAGCTCAGTCAGCAAAGACCCCCAGAAATAGAGCAAAGACAGTGTTCTGAGTTTTCTTTTCACCTCCTGTATTTCCCAGACAGAGTACCAGAGAGCCTTGCCATCCAGAACTTCCAAAAGACAGAAAAGAAAACCAAACTACTTGATTTTTGGCCAAGGATCAGCAAGGGAAAAGTGCCTTCCCAGCACAGATCCATAAAACAGACAGGTGTGAGTCTTTCTCATGGACTCTAGACCTCCAGTTGGACTCATGGGAGGCATTGTCATGGGCTCGAGTTTTCATCTGGATTCATGTTGGACATTGCTGTGGGATTCAGGCCCTTGGATGGATATTCTGTGTCTTTGGTGTTGTGGACAGATTTCCAGCACTTTCTTATGTTTAACTCTGTGTGACCATCATAAATAATATGAATTCTGTGTCCTGATTCTAATTTTTCTCCTCAAAACCCCTGACTACAACAACTAAGTTATGCATACACAGTTGTCTATGCTGTCACGCTTTTTTAAGGATATCGTGTTGTACACATGTGGCAGACAGCAAGGTTGTATCATTATGGGTCCTCAAATGCCCTGAGTTTTGAAGCAAGCTGTGGTGGCTCCCCACATCTTACCTTTTCAAAGGTCAGGGCATGTCTTCATGGGTTTCTTGTGCTACTATGCACAGAGGCCACAAAAGCAATAAGGGAATGTCACATTACCACTAGCCCCTTTGTCACCAGAGTGCAGCTTGTGGTGACCCAGTGCCCCGTGGGCCCCAAGGATTCCTATCATGGGTGAGAAGATGCTGCTGTGAGACCGTGACAATGGCAACCTCTGCATCTATTTCCTGTAATGCTTCTTGTGCCTACATCTGGTGCTCAGGGATAAAAATGCAACATTCTGCATGCAAGAGGGCACAAGAACATCCTTGTGCTGTGGTTAGAAAATCACGAGTTATGTGGTTGTGCTGGACAACCTTTCTTATTTGGGAAATTTCGTCCATGAACAACATCAAAGCCGGGTGCATGCTATTCAGGGCCCTGGCCACATACTGAGCAAGAGATTCCATCTGGAGGATGAGATCTATGTTCTCTGCCTCTGGTTGTATCAAAGTCACAGACCCACTGAGTACAAGATCACCTATGATGCACAGCGTCCCAATAGTGGGACGTATCTGTGATGGTGGGTCTGATAGTGCCCTTAACATGTGGAAATTCCCAGGTGCAGTGTCCTGTACAGTGTCCAATGGACCAGTCAGTGGACCCTATACCATTGAACTTGTATGCCACTAAGGGTTTGTCTCATTTATCCGTAATGTGTGGTTACATAGATGATATCCACTCCGTGGTTCTGTTTCCTACTGATATATTCACCTGTTGAGTACAAAGTGGGGCTACAGTCAGTAATGTTACTTGGTTCCCTGTCATCCACTCCCAGCAATTGTGCATAACAGGCCCCATTGCCCGTGGGATGGTCACGCGTTTCCAGATCTGTGCTTCAACAACCTGGTGTTACTGATCCCAGGCAGAGCTGGACTGCTTTTGCTACGTCGAATTACTCCAACTGAGCAGGGACGGTGGTACACTATTCTATGGGAGGCCCCTGGCTGTGTCACTTTGGTACCTAATTCTGGGTTTAGAATACTAAACCTGGGTCCCCACTGATAGTGGGGGCAAGGGTGTTGGGCCCAGGTCCACCACTCCTCGGAAAGTGTGCCAAGCAGCCATGATGTCACTGCCTTTCAGAATGGTGGCTACATTGGTGAGTGGAGAGTGTGCCAAGGCCCTTCAGGGCTATGTTGAAATCTAGGGCTGTACTTCTATGGCATGTCTTAGTCCTTCTTGCAAGGACTCCAAGAGGAATGAACATCCAATTGCTCTCAAGTTGGTCTGTGGGCCAATCCCATGTCCACTGATAGCAGACTCCCAGCTGCATAGGTTCCAAGGCCTTTTCATCACCTTAGGATCTCACTCTCTGAGTCAAATACACAAGTGGGCTGGCTGTGCTTTCAAAATGCTATGCAATGCCCAAACACTGGGGCTGGTCACTGAGCAGTTGGATCCCTTGAGGTAACACTCATACCCACCCAGAAAACTTTGGAACCAAATAGGTCAGTTCAGTTTTTCATAGCCCGTCACTCTGTTGTTCCTCTCAATCATACCAGCTGCTTGCAGCTGGTAGAGCACATAGAAATGTCATATGCCATCATTGTCTTTGTGGTATTGGGATTTTTGGGGGGGAGGGGGAACTGGAAATTGAACTCAGGACCTTGCACTTTGCAGATAGGCACTTGTACCACTGAGCTATATGCCTGGTGCCTGTCTTTGGCTCATTGTTGTACGGGGGACACTGAGAGATAGATACTGACACTATCCATAGGGGCATTCCATACACAGCAGTCAACCACTACCATGCTTTAATGTATGAATTTGGCCAGCAGATGGAATGGGTTAAGTAAAGGCTACACCTGCAGCTGTGTCTACACAGTCAAAGCGTATCTATATCCCTGCAAGAGAGGCAGGGACCCAGGATAATCCATGGCCATGGTTGGGTTCTCATGGTATCTTTCCAAGTTGTGTGGGCACCTTTCTCCTCCAGGGGGTGAAATGGGCATACTGTTGACATGCCTTTACTGCAGCCTTTGACTCAGTGGGAGTCAAGTCCAGGTGCCATCTCTGTGCTCCTGCTCGCATGTTGTGTGGTCCTACATGTTTTAGTTTCTTACAGAGCCATGGCTCCACTGCAGAAGATAGCCCTCAGCGAGTGGCGAGCCTTATCAAAGCATCTACTAAGTCATTCCCTGGTGAGAGGAGGGGTGTAGTTCTGAAACATGATACACTACATGCTTAGCTGTTTTGGTCACACTCCCATAAAGCTTGCCATAGATCAGTGACCCATAATGCTCAGTGCTCTATCTGCCGATCCTGGGCCACCCAAGTCAGTAACCAAAGTGTCATCTTCCCTAAAAACATCCCAACTGTCCATGTAAACATGTAGGGGGCCTTCTTCATGTCCCCTACATGTAGCCACATTGCCCACAACACTGCCCAATGACTTGACCTTCCTCTTCTGGTTTCCAGCCAGAGGATTTACATCCTGAACTGGACAGCGTCTACTAGACATTGTGAGGTTGGACTCATCGATAGACCCAGTATCGGCCAGTGGCTGGACACATCGGTATATCAGGCATCCGCCAGAGGCCCCTTTTTCTTTTCTGTGTAGGGACAGGTAACATGCCCCGTAGTCCGTCACCTGCATGGTTTCCGGTGCCATATATTTTACTGGTTCAAATACTGTTTTTAATTTGGCTGCCAATACGGTGTCTGAAAAGGAGGCCCACTGCAGCAAGAATGTCCCCCAGAGTGTGAGTGGGTGCCTGGGCTACTCCACTTCTGCAATGGGACGTTCATGTATGGATCCAGCCCTCTGTTGGGTATTTGACCTGTAATTCCACTGTGATCGCCTCAGAGGCATGCAGAACAGCATATACAGCTGTTGATTAGGGAATTCTGGTTTGGGGATCTTTTCCATAGCGGTGAGTGAAACCCCATAGGTGATTCTGCTTCTGTTGCGTTTGCTGTAGATCCCAGCCAAACCCCACATCATCTATGCTCACTGTTAGGGTAGATGGCAGGGGATGGTCAGTGACTTGGAGGGCCATGAGACTACCCTCCTCGAGTCCTGAAAAGCAGCCACTGCTGCATCTGTCCAGTCTCTGCTGCATCTGTCCAGTCTCATGTCACGCCCTGTGGATCATCCGTTATAAAATGTATAGCAGGGTAGCTAGATGCACTTTAAACATATGCCAAAAGCCCAGTAAGCCCATGTATGCCTTCAATTGGTGTACTGCAATGGTATAGGTGTGCCTGTGTTTTATTGATAATGTACCAGGGATTACTTTTATCTTACCTGACATAATAACACTCAAGATTTTGATAAACAAGCCAGGTCCCTAGACATTGTCCTCATTGATAGCCCATCTCCAGACCAGCAGTTTCTAAATCTGCAATGCAATCAGAGGTTAACATAATATCATCAATATAATGGAACAGTGACACAGAGTGTGGCTTGGCCCAGGTGGCCAAGTCCTCAGCCGCCCGACTATGACATAAAGTCTGGCTATGCAAATAGGCTTGTGGCAACACCTGGAAGGCCCATTGCCTGTCTTCGCAGGTAAAGACAGACTGGTCCTGACTTTTAGGCATGATAGCGATGGAGAACAAGGCAAATCCACAGCATAATGGTATTGACCCAGCATGGCACTGCCACATGCAGTGGAGAGGTTGCTTTGTTTAATTCCTGGTAATTATCAGTCATTCACCACCTCCCGTCCGGCTTCCATATGGGGCATACCGGGGAGTTGAAAGGATCACCTTTATGCCAGGTGTGTCACACCTGCCCCTTCCAATTTCAAGATGATTTGACTTCTTTAATCATGACCCCCCCCCAGGCAATCAATACTACTGCAGGCACACAGCCCACATATTCTGCAGGAGCATCAGCAGTGTGTGGTGTGGATGTCCTCAGACTATGGCTTTTTACCATGTGGACCAGCAAGGGGAATTTTCCCTGCATGGTGTTAAGCCAAGCACTAACCAGTAGGTCCAGCTATAGACTGTAGCCAGCAACCAGGGAAACACAGACATCATGAGGTGCCCATTGTCACTTGGGTTATCCAGACTGTGATATAGTGACCTCTGTATCCTTCTATAGAGGTCCTGTAAAATGGTCTCAGTTGCCATATATCAGCATTAATTTGGCTCCTGGTGCCACCAATACTGGTACATACAAATAGGCTTTAAATATGACCGGTGAGTAGTCATTTCCCCCATGTGGCCTCCTGTCTCCTTGGGTCCCCATTAACTGGTCACCACAGCCTGCTTCCTAGTCTGGATAAAGGGATGCCAGTCTCTGTCCTCCTGTTCCACCAGGGCTGCTTTGACTGGCAAGCCCCTCAGCTGGCATTGCCGTGCAGGGTGCAACTGCAGCCACAGAGTCAGCCACACTCCCAAGGGCTGCCCGTCTATCTCATCTGCATCTCAGCCAGCAGCCAGCAGGTTCATCCAGATTTGGCACCAGCTGATCTTAAGTGGCCTCTCCATGGGGGCTTGGCCCTGCTTGGCTGTGGGCCACAGATTTTTTTCTCTTTTGGTGGCACAGTGTTTCTAGATCTCGCCTTATCTTGGCATTTTACTTCCATGTCCTCCAGGCAGGCTTAGGTATCCAGGTAGGCTTAGGGGAGACTTGTGGAGGGGTATAAGGGTTGATTGATTGTGTCCATGTGAGAAGTTTAGAAGCTAAACTAAGATGACTCTGCAATTCTTCATGCTAGGCTGTAGCGGACATGCCCTCTGGTGCCCCATTGCCTGGACAGTATAAAAGGGAAACCAGGAAGGACTGATGGTTGCTGCTCTTTGGAGAGGCTCGTCTTTGCCTTCAGCTTCTAGCGCAGACTCTTTGTCTTCTGGTGTAGATTCTCCAGCCTGATTATAGACCCATCAGATTTCTGATACGGACTTTCATAGAACACTGCAGGGCACTACAGACTTTCAGCCTCCTGTGTGCAGACACCCTCTGCATGCTTCCTTATCCAGCTGTGTGGCTGACCATCGTAAGCCAATCTTGTAATTTCTTATGCATTTTTATATCTTGTGTTATGAATGTTTCTTTAGTAAGTCTTGACTGATACAAGGGGGTTAAGAAGGCCACCACTGTCCCAAATGTGCCAGTTGCGTGTCATAAGCAGTTCTTCATCAGAGCTATAACACTGCATAGTGAAATCATTTGTTGCACGTTTATTTCTCATAACACATTTACTACGTTTAGGTTGGTTGTCCTTTGCGCTGGCCTACCATCTGGAGAAGCTCTCCTGCCTCTTGCCCCACAGAGCAGGAAAGAATAAAAAAACACCCAAGCCCCTTGTTCACTGACTCACAGTAAGAAAAGATTGCAGGCCCTTGAAACAGAGGTTCGTTTTGTTTTGGAAGTAGATACTGTATTTATGTGGTTTTGAGGCTGGAAACCTATGGAAAGATGGGATTCAATTTGCAGGTAACAGGTGATAGCTCTTTCTAAAGGTAAACAGCCCTTTTTACAGCTGAAAAGGGTTTTCCTTTCTTAGGTGAAAAGGCCCTTTTCATACATGAAATTCTGTGATGTGTGTGTGTGTTTTCTGGAAGGGAAAAAAAAAGCCTGGGTAACTTTTGTGTCCAGGGGCTATGATTTTTCTTAAAAGTACAATTTTAAAATTATGATTTTCTGTCTCCTTTCTACCTGTATTTACTGCTTCTGTACAAACTCAGGCCTACACAATTCCAGAAATTTGTTCACAGTCACACAGCTAAAAAAGAGTAAAACAAGGTCTGTCACTCTGGAGAATTCTTTATACAATTTTACTTTCCGTTTTTGTCAGCTGCATCTGATTATAAGCAGAGTCCATGTGCAGATCACTAATAGCAAGTTTATAACACCAGCCAGGCTGAACGGTACCTGCCGGAATTCTCAGTCTTTATGTTTCCAGTCAGCCTGGGCCAGAAGCGACATTCCTGTGGTGTGGCCGAAGGGCAGAAGTGACACAGCAGCCATTTTGACGCAGTGGCTTTTGTTGAAGGCTCATCTCTTCACGTTCGGCAGCACCTGGGTCTATAACTACTCTTTGTTCCTTGGAATCTCCTTTATCTCCTTCAACTTTGGGCAGATGTATATGTTTATTTCTTTGGTGGTTACTGGCTTCTGCTGGAAACACACACACACACACACACACACACACACACACACACACACACAGTAGCAATCGACATCAATAGGAAATGATGCAGCCCTCTGCCAGTCTCATGGGCTCTAAGATAGGATTGCAGACCCCAGATTTCCATGTCTCCCCAATTATATGTTGGCCAGCTGCCCACATTAGATATTAACCCAAGTCATTCAGAGATGCAGCAAGGAGGATAACAAATCAATCAATATATACAGGTTACTATAGAAACATGTATAATAATTTTATTTAAAATTTTATACTATAAATTCATGTTTTGTGTACATATAAATTGTGTATCTGTGTGTCCTAGTTGTTTTGCATTTCTGATTAATCTGTGACCAATGTATAAGTCTGTGGCAATTCTCAAGTATCATTTATGTACTGAAGGAAAGATATTGTATCCCCTTAGTATGTCCAATTAATGTTGTGTATTGGACAGAACATTGTCTACGTAATTAGGCCTGTATTAGCAACACACTCAGACTTACAAACTGTGTGACCCTGTGCAAGTCATGTGACTTCTCATTCATTGGCAAAATATGATGAGGTCAATAGGGGATGCCATATCAAGTGCCTAATACCTCCAATCACTTTAAGGAAAGATTGATAAAACTACTTGTGTTATGACTGCCCGAATTAATACTAAAGATACGAGTTAAGTTAGTTTACAAAGTCATCTATCCATATAATGGTGTTTAATAAGATACAATTGTAATACTACTTTCTACCCGGCAGGATCACAATGGCACTTTGTCCTTCACAAGTCATTTTGTTGCTACAGTACAAAAAATACTTTTCTAAGAGAAAAATTAATTAGTAAGTGTAACTGAAATCAATGATGGGACTTTTAAAAAGAACAATGCTTCTTCATCGTTTGTGAGAGTCCCATTCACAGTTTCAAATTAAATTATGACTGACATGTAAGCAAGGCACAGATTTCAAATGTTCATTTTGATGAAGTGGAACAGTTGTATACATTTAGAAGTTCTGTTTCATTATCCTCCTACTGCCTGTCAGCTCATTCTCTCACTGTGTCCATGTACTGCAATTTCAGGCTGCACAGATAGCTTGTGAAGTTCTCTGACCACATGAGAGGCTCATGGAGTACATAGGCTTTCGCATCAGCCTCTATACAACACGGTGTTGAGGTTCATCCATTTTGTTGCATATATGAGTAGTCTGTTCTGTTTTATTGCTCAGTACCATTCAATTATCAGAATATACTATGAGCTCAATCTTCAAAGAAAGGCCCTTGGGCTGTTTTTGTTTTTGTTTTTGTTTTTGTTTTGACTGTTATAAGCGAGGCTTGCAAGAATATTCTTAAGTCATTTTTGGATAGTTTTTCATGTATTGCACTAACAACAGCTAAGTGCAGAATTGCTATTTGATAGAGTGTTGATATATCTCATAAGAAACTGCCAAACCTGCATCCAAAGTTGTGATATTTAATGTTCCCACCACAATGCATAAAAGTTTCAGGTATTCCACCTGCTTACCAACGTTTGTAATTTTTAGTCATTTATATCTAACCATTCCTAGTGTACATAAAATTGAATCTCACTGTGGTTTAATTTTGCATTTACTTAATAACTAGTGCTGTTAATTTTCACATGCTTATTACCCATATATATTTTTCCATGATAAAGTATCTATTCATACATTTGCATTTTGCCTTTTTATTATTTTTTGTATTGCTTTGAAACATATATAGTGAGATAGATAGATAGGTGGATAGAGACTATATAGATACTATATATAGTAGATAACCCTTCTGCCAGATAGAGGGATTACAAATATTTACTTCAGGTCTCTAGATTGCATTTTTATTTTGAATTCTGTATTTTGATGATTCCAAAATATCTCCTGTAAAAATATTTGTTAGTATTTCATGTGTATTGAGAATATAAATATATTTCCAAAAGGTTTTATGCTTCTGGATTTTGCCATTAGGTAAGTGATTACAAAATTAATTTTAATTTTTCTGAAAAGCAAAAAGAACTAATCAATGCTCTTTAAAACAGATTTTTTAATATGTTATTAAAATGTTTTCCTTCCTCTTCTTTTGTTTATCTATCTATATTTATACCAATATAATATTATCATTGTTACTCTCACTTCATACGCAATTTTGAACTTTGAAGATTGCTTCCATTAAGACAGATTGTTGGCATTCCATTATCAATTTTAGAAGCAGCTTGTCAATTTCTTTCAATACCTGCTATGACTTTGTTTGGGGCTGTAGGTCACTCTGTTGCTTTTGATGAGAATAAACATGGGTGTCTTTTAATTCTGGGGTCACATATGAAATTATACAGAACCTCTGAATATAAGGGAACTATTATAACTCCCAACCTGCTAGATATTCAATATGCTGAGTTTGGGTTCCCCAAAATCAAAGAATGAACTCTAAGTAACAATGGAGAGTAAGAGTAGGAAAATTTATTGAGGGGAGAGAGACAAGATATAGTTTTGAGGCAAAAGGAGCCCCAAGTGGGAAGTTTTATAGAGTGCAACCAAGTGGACACAATGTGTGTTACCACTATGACCAACCAGTAAAATTGTAAGTATAGTTGCTTAGGTAAAACTTATCCAATGGGTAACCAGGTCATAGGGCAAGTGTACAAAGAACTTTTAGGATAAGAGAAGAGTCTGAGGGGCTTGGCCATCCACCGGAGGTGACTGATATCTATCTAGACTTCATCAGACCAGGTGTTACCACTTATCTCAGGCCTGGTCATTATGTCTTTATCTTGCGGCCTGGTCTCTAACAGATGTGCTATTGGTCCTGATTCCCTTCAGGGCCCAGCATGTCTGACTGCCTATAATATTTCAGCCTAACTCAGCTGTGTATAATAACATCATTGTGCATTTCTCTAATTATTTAGGTCATCTTTGGTTTCTTTCATTATTTTACAGTTTTTGGTGGAGAGTTTTTTCTCTATTACTAGACGGTTGACATTTTGACATAAAGTACATTAGTATTAAACTGTTCTTTTCACATTGTTTGTTAGTAAGACTGTGATTGAACTTTTTTTACTTCATATGTTGAGGCCTTTCTAAAGTCACTAACTGTAGCATATGTTTTAGAAATGGGATATATATATATATATATATATATATATATCTCCATATGGTAATGATAACAATTTTAATTTTTCTTTCTACCTTTTATGCTTTACACTTCATCCTGTTTAATATCAGAGGCTTGGAATTCTAATAGAATGTTGAACTAAAAAAGGTGAAAGCAGATATCTTTGCCTTGTTTGTAATATTAGGGACAAAATCTTCTTTAAATCTTCATTAAATCTTCATTAAATATTTGCAAAAAAAGCAAACATTAAAAAAGTTTGCTTTTGTTTTTTAATCAGTGGTATTCAGTCAGGTTGAAGATGATTCTGTTTCCAGTTTGAGTTGAGTTTTTGTCATTCTAATTATGATAAGTATGGGGTATTTTTCTTCCTTCTGTATCTGTTAACACTGTAATTTATACTGATTGACTTTCTCACCTTAAATTAACCTTGCATTCCTAGGACAAACTCCACATGTTTATACTTGTATTATATGTTTACATAATGTTAGATGCTACTTGCTAGAATTCTCTTAAGTATTTTTATTTATGATAATAAGTGACACTGATCTAATTTTATTTTCTTCTATTTTCTCGTCAAACATTGATATCAGTTAATGCTGGTCTCACAGATCAGGTTGTGTTGGCGTCCTTCTTTTAATTTGAAGCAATTGTCTAAAATTCTTTTTGTTCTTTTCATAAATGTTTGACAGGACTCATCAGTAAAGGCATTTGGACCTAAAATTTTTGAGATGACTTTTTATTATGATTTTGGATAGATATGCAGTATCTACATTTCCAGTATTTTTTTCAGAGTTTGAGAAAATTAATTTTCTAAAAATTATTTAAATTTCTGAATTTATTACCATGAATTTGTTTATATTATCTCTTATTTTTTTATATTTTTAGGACTACTTCTCTTTGCTTTCTTTCATTTCTGAAATAGGGAATTTGTATTTTCTGTGTCATGATGCGTCCTACAAGGAATTTGTCAATTTTATTCATCCTTTCAAAGATTCAATTTCTGCATTTATTTAATTTCCCTATTATTGTTTTGATATTTACTTCATTAAATTTTTTTTATTTTAAAAAGAAAAAAGTCAGAAAAGAAAAACAAAAAGCAAAAGAGATAAACAACAACAGCAAACCCAAAACAATAACAATATAGGTTTTCAAAACAGAATAAAAGAAATTTAACAATGGTTGTTATAGTGCACATTATTGTCTTTTTTTTCCAAAGAAAGAAAACAAAATTAAAGAAAATAGAAAAACAGAAAAAAGGGTAGAACAACACCAAATTAAAAAAAAATTAATATCATAAAATCGCTAGTTGCTACATTTCCCATTGTCGTCTTAAAAAATAGTTGCCAAAGTCACAAAATCAAACCATAAACAGTAGCTAGACACTCAAACATTGACATTGCAAATCCTTCTGTTGAATGTTCCAACAGAAATTCAGTAATGTGGTCATCTATCTTACATACTATACATACCTTTATACCCTTTAGAGGACTTTCCTTCCCTTTCATTTTCACAATAATTTATTATACTTTTTGTATCTCATTATTCTGTCAGTTTTTAATATTTTTTACACTAGAGAGACAATGTGGTATTTACTAATGTGAGTCTTGTTTATTTAACTTATGAGGATAGTCTCAAGTTGCCTCCATTTACCTATACAGGCCTCAAGATCATCCTTCTTTATAGCTGAGTAGTATTCCATTGTATAAAAATACCACATCTTTTTCATCTACTCTGTGGTTAATGGGCATTTTGGTTGTTTCCAAGATTTAGCTATCACAAATTGTGCTGCTATAAACATGAGTGCACATATATCTCTGTGACATGACCTTTTCAATTTTTCTGGGAAAGTACCCAGGAGAGGAATAGCTGGATTGAATGGAACCTCCAATCTTAGTTTTTTGAAGACTCTCCATACTGATTTCCACAGTAGTTGCACCAGTCTGCATTCTCACCAACAGTGGTACAGTGTTCTTTTGCCGCGAAGCCTCGCCAACATTTGTATCAGTTGATTTCTTGATGGCAGCCATTCTTTCCAGGGTGAGATGAAATCTCAGTGCTATTTTAATTTGCATTTCTTGAATGGCCAGTGATGGTGAATATTTCTTCATGTATTTATTTGCCATTTGTATATCTTTATCTGAGAAATGTATGTTCATCTTAGATGCCTATTTTTGGAGATGGTCTTTGAATTTGGTGGGTTTGATGTTTTTCAGCTCTTTATATGTTCTGGATATAAGTCCTTTGAGGTATTGTTGGCTAAAATTCTTGCCCATTCTTTGCATTTTCTTTTCACTTTGTTGGTGATTTCTTTTGAAGTGCAGAAACTTTTTAGTAAAATGAGATCTCAGTTGTTGATTCTTTGAAGTATTTTCTGTATGGTTTGCATTTTATTCATGAATTCTCTGCCTACCCCATGTCTCCAAGATTTCTACCTACCTTGGGCTCCAGTAGATTTAGTGTTTCTGTTTTAATATTTAGATCCTTGATCCATTTTGACTTTAGTGCATGGTGATAGGAATGGGTCTATTTTTAGTCTTCTGCATGTGGAGAGCCAATTTTTCCAACACCATTTATTAAAGAAGCTATCTTTTTTCCACTGAACATGTTTAGCCCCATTGTCAAATATCAGGTGGCTGAGAGTCTTTGTAGTAGTATTTGCATCATCTAATCTGTTCCATTGATCCTCAGGTCTATTTCTTTGCCAGTACCATGCTGATTTTATCACTGTGGCTTTGTAGTATAGTTTCAAGTCAGGAATTGAGATGCCTCCTGTCTTGCCTTTGTTGCCCAGAATCACCTTTGCTATTCTAGGTTTCTTCTGTTTCCAGATGAATTTTAGGAATATATTCTCTTGATCTGTAAGGTATGTTAACGGTATTTTGACTGGGATTGCATTGAATTTGTATAACAGTTTTGGGAGTATATATGGCCATTTTCACAATGTTGGTTCTTCCTAACCAAGAGCAAGGAATATCCTTCCATTTTCTAATATCCTCTTCAGTCTCCTTTTTTAGTATAATTTTCAGCATATAGGTCTTTTACATTCTTGGTTAGGTTGATTCCTAAGTATTTCATTTTTTTAGATCCTATTGTGAAAGGTGGTATTTCCATAATTTCTCTCTCTGTGAGTTTTTTGTTTGTGTACAGGAATGCTATTAATTTTTTGAGTGTTGACTTTGTATCCAGCTGTGCTGCTGAATTTCTTTATTACATTTAGTAGTCTTTTAATGGAGTTTTTGGGGTCTTCTATGTAGAGTGTCATGTCATCTGCAAATAATGGTAATTTAACTTCTTCTTTTCCAGTTTTTTTATCCCTTGTATTTCTCCCTCTTGTCTGATTGCTCTAGCTAATATTTCTAGAACTATATTGAATAGAAGTGGTGATACTGGACATCCTTGTCTTGTTCCTGATTTTAGAGTGAAAGGTTTCAGTTTTTGTTCATTTAGTATAATGTTGGCTGTTGGTTTGTCATAGATGGCCTTTATGAGACTGAGGTACATACAGTCTATTCCAAGTTTCTGTAGGGTTTTTAATCATGAACAGGTGTTGGACTTTATTAAAAGCTTCTTCTGTGTCTATTGAGATGATCATGTGATTTTTACTTTTGGCTTTGTTGATGTGGTGTATTACATTTATTGATTTGTGTATGTTGAACCATCCCTGCACTCCTGGAATAAATCCCACTTGGTCGTGGTGTATAATCTTCTTGATGATTTGATGCATTCTGTTTGCCAGTATTTTATTGAAAATCTTTGCATTTCCTTTCAAAATTTCCTTTCATTGTAAATTTTATATTCTTAGATGTCTTTTAAATTAACTTCAGCTTTTATTTTTATTGTCCAAATCACAATAATCTTAGAGAATACTGCTTAGAACATAAAATGAATTCTATTTCTGTGCTTGATGACTACAGTGTTCCCTAGAAGTTAATTAATTCAGGTTGCTTGATATTTATGTTTAAATATTGTTTTTCCTGAATTCTGAACTTTTTTTCCCACATGCCCACATTTTGGCTTTTATGTTCTGATTATTGTCAACATATTCTATTAGTTTTCCCTTCCTGTATAAAAGTTACCATGAACTTACCATCTTGAAACAGCACCAATTCATTATTTCTCAGTGTTTGTGGACCAGGAGTCTAGGTGTGGATCAGCTGTATCATTTGGTGTCCTACCAGGTTGAACTCCAGGTGTCTTTTAGGAGCACTGATCTAATCTCAAGTTTGGGGTCCTCTTTCGAGATAAGTATGTTTTTTAAAAAGCAGCATTTAGCTCCCTGCAACTGTAGGATCAGAGTCTTTGATGACTAATGGGTGGGGCTTGCTCTCAGTAATTAGAGCCATCCTCAAATCCTGATGCTCTCTCACAACTCAGCGGTTTCCTACTGCAGAAACAGCAGAAGGACCTCTCGTTAGTCTCCTATGACATACTCTTGTACTATGACACAGAAAATGGGAGTGATTATCAAGTTGTCAAGAAAAAAATTAAAAAGGGATTAGGATTTGCTCAGGGCACCTACAGGGAGTCGTGAGACCACTGATGGATCAGGTTTCAGGCATGTCCAGGCATGAGAGGCAGAGGTGTCCATCTGCCAACCCTCGGATATAAACTGACCTTTGCAGTCAGTTTCCTGTAGTTTATCTCTGCTGACCATGCCTGCCATAGAGCCTCCAAAAGCACTTAGAGACCAAATACATCACCACTCCTATGCTAATCAAACAAATTAATTTTACTCAAACCAATAGTAATTCCTGAATGACAAGTGAGCTGACTATTAATCCCATTGTGGTTTTGGATTTTAAATGCAATCACCCTATTTCCTTGAGCCTTGGGTGCACAATCCAAGACTGACTAAATCTGAGTCTCCCAGGCAGCAATATTAATTAGCCAACAAATACCTGGTTTTTCTTTTTTCTTGACAAGATTGGTTTTATTCTTGGCCAACAGTATCAACTATGTCATGTGGCTAAACTAACCAAAGGAATGACTACGTCATAGTATTCACAGGTCTTACCTATGCCCAAGGAGAGAAAATGATAGTCTGTGTACCAAGACATAAAATCATGGAAACCATCTTAGAATGTTTCTTGCATAATGAGGAAATAAAATTTGAGTCAACAGTACTGCACTTTTGTCTGTTAAAAGTCTTTAAATCTGGGAATCCAATTGTAATAAATGTTTAATTAACTGGTAGTTCTTGGAGCGATAAGTTTGGTCACAGTGGCGTAGCAGTACCTCGTTGGCTCTGTGTGAGGATCTTAGGATCAGGATGCTAATAGTTCAAAGATGATCTCAGAACAGAAGTGCGTGTCACCATACCCAGGCACTGTTTTGTGAATAAAGGTCTTACAAAAAAGTTCTCTGACAAAAGCACAAAATAAAGAAACTTTTAAGAGGATGGAGGTTGAAATGGCATTTCTCAAATGAAATATATTGCAACATAATGTGAGCCTATTTCATGAGCCCAAATCTTAGGGAAAGCCAGAAAATTTATGGAAAAATTGCTATTTTCATATCTGTTATGGAAACCAACAAAGTGGATGGATTCTGTGTATTGTTAGAATGGATGCAATTCAGAATCAGCTGAGCAAATGAGTATGCCAATATCATTGTGAAAATTGTGTTTCAATAAACATACAACAGAGATGGATGGAGGGGATAAGGTAGGGATAGAAGAGGAGGGGAACTCAGAACTACAAACATACTAAGATGTGTTATGTACATTTACCAACTTCCTGTGATGAATGTAAACATTATACATTGCAAACATGTACTGGCAGTAAAGTAGACATGCAACCTGAGTGCTGTGATGTAGTTCAGTGGTACAGTGGTTACCTCCTTTGAATGAGACCCTGGTTCAATTTCCAGGACCAAACAACCAACCATCCATCTGTGGCTCAAGGACTCAGGTAAAGATCCACATGTCTGTCTGCCAACAATTTGAAAAAGAGGTGAGGAGCATTGGACAGATTTGACATCTTTACTATTGGATGCCACACACATTTGCAGGACAGTCAGATTTATAGGGTGTGGCACAGTACTAGTCAATTGTCAGTTGTGGCTCTGGTTACATAAGTTATTTACATCAGGCAGCAGTGACCTTGGTTATATAAACTGTTTACACTGGGGTGGGGAAGAAGGCATGCCCTAGCGTCCCCTAGCCTCAGGCCACACTTCCTCTGGACACTCCCTTCCTGACTTGAACCTAAGTGCAGCCATCTTGGGCTCTGCTTTTCTGTATAACAATCCTTGCTCAATTTTGTGGTGAAAAGGTTGTGGGGTAACAACCTTGCTAACTCTTTTCCATTCTTTATCTTAATCCCCTTTCCAGCTGCACATTCATTAGCTTAATTATTCTTACAGTACATTTTGGGAAATATTTGGCTTTCCCTTGAATTTGTAAGCTTAATTACAGGAACAATTTGCTTCCAAAAATATTTTCAAAATATTGATTCCATTTTTGCAAAACTACTTCTGAAAATGTAACTTAGGAACAAAAAATACTCATCCATATTTTCCTCTTTTCAAAATTAACTGCTATGGAAATCTTACTTTATTAGGCTTTGTTGGCTTCCCCTCTTCTTCTTTTTCCTCCTCTTTCCCTTTCTTCTCTTTCCTTTCTTCCTGATTCTATCAAATTTTTTTTCAAAATTACATCTACAAATGTAATGAATAAAATCCATTATTCATGTTATTATCAGATCAGAATAAAACAGACTATTAGATACACTATAAATCCTATCCACGACCATGATCCTGAGGTAACTATTATTTCATGTTTTGCATATTAGAAACAAAACAAATAGATAAGTAGATGTATAAATAAAGGTCAGTGGGCCAGGGATTTAGCTTAGCAGTATAAGTGCTTTCTTGGCAAGTGCGAGGTCATGAGTTTGATCCTTGGTACCAAAAAATAAATAAATGGGGGATTTAGCTCAGTGGCTTAAGTGCCTGCCTGGCAAGCCCAAGGATGTGAGTTCAATCGCCGGTACAGAAAAATAAAATTAAAATAAATAAATAAATAAATAAAGCTCATATAATTACCACCTTTAAATTTTAGAAATATTAATTTTTAAATTGTGTGAAAAACAATTTTAGCTGAATACATCGATGAATGCCAAACAAATATTTCATTATAAGAGATATTTCATAAATATCCCTTCAGGTTTGGAATAGAGATTAGGAAATGTGTAAGGTTGTTGTATTCCTATTTTCAAACTTGTGTTTCTCTACTATGAATAATTAGGAGATAGGTATTCTTATAGGTGATTTCCTTCTTTCTTTCTACCCCTATTCCTTTTCCTTCTTCTTTTTCTTTCCTTCCTTTCTTCTTTTCCTCTTGTCCCATTGGTATATTCATGCCATTGTCATGCTATTTCATTCCATCTGGTTTATGCTTAGACCACTGGTAGCAAACCTATGGGACACATGTTGTTTTTCTTTTAAGACAAAACATGTTGATGTCTGAGTTATTTATTTAAAAACTAAATCCTCAGTACTCAGGTTGAATTGCAGTGTTGACACTTTTGCAATAAGTAAGTGGGTTTTGGGTTGCAGTTTGGGTGCGCACCTCTAAAAGGTTTCCCAGCATCATCTTAGGCTATTCTGGTCATAAGTTCATTTCCCTTAAATAGGGCAAATGAGTGTTGACTCACCCACCTCCTGTAATATCTACCACTAGTTTGTTTTCCCGTCCAAGCCAGAAGTGGGAGTTAGAGAGTGTGTCTGAATCATGTTTCTGCAGACTGTGATGGAATGACAAGAGATGTGAGATGAGGATAAGAAAGGATTCAGGTGAGGCGGTTTTCAATCTTGTTAAAAGCTCGGAACCAGATTTCAGTCTATGTATGTGGAAGATAATTTTTTCTTTTCCCCATGGAAGCACTGTCATTGGGCTTGGAATTTTCTTAAATCTAACATGTAAGCAAAGAACATTGATTGAGTTGCTTCCTTTGATTTCTTCCTTGGGATCTTCAGATTCCATTACAAGTCAGTAAACAAAGAAAATGGGAGAGAGAAAATCTGCTCTGTTTGCCTTCTTTTGGATTTTAGGAAGTACTTAAAGTGAGTGATCATAGGATTTTTAAAAAAATTTTAATTAAAGGAAAAAAAACAGAATAAAGGGTAGCAACAATATAGAATTCCAAGGGAAAAAAGGAAAAGAACAACAACAACAACAAAAACTAAGAAATTACATACTGACATCTTGGAAATAGTTGTTCAAATTACAAAGTTAAAACATGTAAAGTAGACTTCAAACAGTGAGACTGTTAACAGTTCTGCTCCACGATCTGACAAAAACAGCAATATGGCCATCCATCTTACCCACTCACATATACATGCAATTATATCAAAATGGTAAAATTAAACATAACAAAACAGAACAAAGCAGGTCATAAGAAAGCAGTGTAAGAGACATAAATTTCAAAGCTAGACAATCGGAAATATTCACTCTCAATCATATTGACTCTTGTTTTCTTCCAAATAGTTGCCCATATTGTCACATACAGGGAATTCACATGATTCAACATAGTATGGAATTGATCTGAGCACAACGAGGAAGGCATTTCAGGTCTTCAAGACTTGACAATAGGCAAGCCAAGAGTGGCTGTCACAGTGTCTCTCATTCTCTTCAAAACAGCTGTCCATACCTTCATGTGTGTTGAACTTAAACAAAACAAAACAAGCTAAAGTCACTTTGAACAAAGAATGATAGTATTACTGGATTTCACATCATGACATTATGGAATCAGCACTGGGTATGTAGTGTCTCTCTTTCTTCAAAGTAGTTGTTCATTTCAACATGTGTTATATAGTTGGTTCTCGTAAACTGTTTATAAGCTCTACACATGCATGAGTTTTTACCTGTGTTTCTATCCTTTCTGTATTAGAGGTAAAAACAAAACAAAGTGAGACAAAACAAAACAATTCCTAGAAAAGCATGAAGCAAAAAGTCATATAAAACCACAATACAAGGTGATCTACAATGATGTCTCAGCAGAGTATAACAACATTAATAAAAATGAAGCATTGGAGACATTGTAAGACTTCAAAAGCAAGTAATAATCAAACCATACTGGGTATCTTAGTGAATCTTGTCATCTTGAGTGTAGTTGCCTATACTCTTAGACTTGATGCTATCAATCATAACAGATTTAAATAAAATAAGTCAATACAAAACAGCAATCTAAC
>PVJX010012518.1:0-50151 GCA_004027295.1 Dolichotis patagonum
CATGGCTTTATACTATTGTGTTATGTTTGATATTATTGTATTTGAAACTATGCTCAACTATAGCAGAGTAAGTGATATGGTGTTAGCTACTGTTGATGTCCAGTTGTCTTAATGTAAAGTACTGTGTTGCCTATGTTGTCCTGTTCTGATCTGCTCTGTACTGCCCTCTTTTGTTTTATTCTCTTTCAAATAAAAAAAAAATTAAAAAAAATTAAAAAAAAAAGAAAATATATATTCATATAAAAGAATCCATGTGATATTTGAGCTTGTAAGTCTGGCTTATGTAACATTGTATTGTCAGGTTGTATCCATTTACCTATGAATGTCTTTCTGGCAACCTAGTACTCCATTGTATATAAATACCACATTTTCCTTATCCACTCATCTGCTGATGGGCATGTATGCTGTTTCCAAGATCTATCTATTAAAAATTTTACTGCTATAAACATAGATATGCATATATTCCTGTGCTATGATTTTAACTCTTTTAGGAAGATACCTAAAAGGGATATAGCTAGGTGAAATGGAATTTCTTTTTTTTAAATGTTCAATAATTCATTTATTTATAAATCAATAAATAATATACATTAAACCTAAAAATTTAGACAGTCAAGACTACACTAGTTATCATAAGCATGTAAAATGAGACCCAATTTGCAAAGGTGAATGTTGAATAACATTTATTATGTACACTGTCATTTATAATCTCAATTGTTATTACCAGTTCTGGTTATTTTCACTGTTTTGCTGAAGATTCTTATTAATTATTTAAGTGGTATATTTTTACCTACATAACATAGCACCAAGTATAAGTAAGAACTTCTGAAAGAGGAAAGAAACTAAGGATTGGTGTTTCAGAGTATTCTACATTTTAAATATTAAATCTTCCCATATACTTTTCCTCCTTACACAAAAGGCACTAAATAAGTTATATTGAAATGCCCTTCTATTTCTTTGATGTATATAAAATCTGTGTGATCTAAATTTTTAGGCTTATATAGTTAAAATATATACTTTTATGGATGTCAGCTAGTTGAAATAAGTTAGCACAATCATTTGAATGGGTTGTATGCATATTGGGCAGGGCTTATTTCTTTTCTTTAGTCTCTTTACACATGTCAAATATGACATAAGATGTCCTCTTTTGCCATGAACAGTGCCACCATTTTTAGGTTGACCTAGGCAAATCACACAAAGTTCAATGGCATTAGGGAGAAAACTAGATTCCACACTTCCTTCTTGTGTTTCTTCCTTCTCAAACTCTTTAACATCTTGGCTGCTATTAATAATGCTACTGGAACTTGATGGCTGAGAATAGTCCTTACTTTCTTGTGATTGGCAGGCTTGTGTGACATTATTTTCATCAGTGCATTACCCTTTGGAATCACTTGCTAAAGTTTTTTTGACCATCAGGCACATCCAAGCCCTCATCTCCCTGTGTTGAGTTTTTTAGGGTCAGGGTAGGGTTTGGCTTTTTCAGGGATTCCCCCTTTGTATTCCCTTTATCTTCAAGAAGCTAGTTCTCACAGAGGACCCAACATCTGTTGCAGTGTGATAGAAGAGGAGGATTCATGGCATTGCATGAAGTACACTTCCAGTAGTCAGCCAAGGAAATTTCAGGATTTTTTTACATAAATCTGTATCACTTTCCCCTGTCTTAAACACAGTAACTTGATATACTTCATTGTCTTCATCTGAGAGTTCTTGTCCTTCTTCAATAAGACTATAATCTTCTGACTCAAGAGATTCATCTTCGAATTCTACACAGAAACTGAATCCTGATCCAACCAGTCACCTGAATGCTCACTTACACCGTCATCCAGGTCCAGATCTGATGGAGTCTCTGTCAATTCCCTGCTGTTACTTCTTCCACAGCACATCTCCCATATTACACACACAGCTGGGCTTTCATCAAAAGAAAGAGAAAGACTGTCTGATCTGTGGCATTTTCTTTGTTGTTCACCAGACAGTTCGTCTGAATTTTCTTCTTACTACTTGCTGTCTTTCTAGATGAGGTAGATGGCCTAGAAACGAAATCTGATGAAGGCTTCTCTTCTTGTAGCTCTTGCCCGGGATCCTTTCATTCACTCCCACCTCAAGTTGACACCTGTTCTCCCTCACAGCTGTACCAGAGTCTAATGGTTCCTGCTCGTTGACTGCTATTAAGTTTCTGTGGATCATTGTACATATTTTCCTGTGTTCCTTCACAGAGAAGCTTGGTACGCCAAACAAATCTCCTAGAAGGTCATTTGAACAATATACAATATGTTGTTGTTTCTCATCATATAAGCTTTTAGTCACAATATGCTGGCCAAGATAAAATAGGGCCTCTTTCATAGTATAAGTGGCTTTTTGTGCACCGGCAGACTTCAACAACTTCACAAGCAATGGCTTTGGTCTATCCAGGGTCTCTCATTCAGAAGCAGGAATCTGTGAAGTGCTTGCAGCACCATCAGTAGACACAGACATGCTGGGATTGCACATTGGCCTGGTTCAATACAGAAAACTTGCTGTGTGTGGGTGATCCCAGGTGTCTGTCTCCAGTTGCTGGTGAACATAGCTGCTCCTCACCGCACAGTGTTTTTCGCGCCTGAAGTGGGGCCAGGGGTCCCCTCAGGATGCCCAGATCCCATAATCCAGAGCTCAACTCCCTGGGCCTTGGGGACTATTATTCTCTGGGGCCCAGGCCACTGGGGAGCTCAGAGGCATGCAGGATGGTGAGGAAGGAGGCTCCTGGTCACAGGAGCAGCTGGACCTCCACCGGGGAGAGAGTAGGGGTCAGGGCTACCCCCACAGACCAGGCTTTTTGCTCCATTTTGCAGTCACACAGGGCCACAGGGGCCCTTAAGCAACCGAGACCCGTGGTGCCCTCCCGCTATGGCTCGCGGGGAGTACGCCCTGGAATTTCTACTTTTAGTTTTTTAGGGAATGTCTACACTGATTTCCACAGTGGTTAACTGGTTTACATTCCCACCAACACTGTAATAAAGTTTTTTTTTCACTACATTCTCATCAGCATTTACTGTTTTTAAGTTTTGATGATAGCCATTCTTTTGGGGGTAAAATGGTATCTCAGTGTAGTTTTCATTTGTATTTTTCTGATGGCTAGTGATGAAGAGCGTATTTTCATGTCTTTGTCTGTCTTCATCTGAGAAGTGTCTTCATTTTGGTTGCCCATTTTTTTAATTTGGTCTTTTATTTGGGGGAGGGTCCAATCTTTTTTTTTTTTTTGAGATCTTTATTCGTGATATTAGTCCTCTGTGAACTACCTGGCAAAAATACTTTTTCCATTCTATAGTTTGACTCTTCAGTTTGTTGGTTGTTTCCTTTGCTGTGCAGAAGTTTTTTCAATTTGATATGATCCCATCTGTTGATTCTCGTTGTTATTTGAGAAGCAGTGTTTGTGTACCAAATGTCTAAGCCTTCCCTTAGGATGAGTTATTTCCTAGGAAGACTGCTGGTTTCTCAGAATAGCTTCTTACCTGGATCTTCAAGTAAAGAAACTTTCATTACACTGTTGGGCTCCTAGTTACTCCTGCAGGAGCCATCAGAGAAATGTTCGTTGATGATTGGTAAGTGGAGATAGGACGCTGACCTGTGATTTCATTTACATGGGATTTCTCCTGACCTGATGTTCACTTGTTAAAACTGGTAATGGTGAGAGGTACAACCCATAAACTGCAGGTTCTGGATCTGACAGTGCTTTAGTGGCTTGAACCAGAGGCGAGCTGCTGCAGCTGCGTTTAACTCTCTTGCTTCATTATTGCCTAGAATGGGATGTTCACTACTTCTCTGGTCGCTAGTGCTGAGCACTATTGCAGAGTGAGCCGTATGTGGGACCTGCTCTTCTGCTGCCCAGGCTCTGGGCAGGAGAGATCCAAGAGACAGGATGGTGGTGATGCTGCCTGGTCAGTGGGAGAAAAGGGGTGGGTGGATTCTGACAGGGCAAGTGAGGAGGACTCAAGCACTCTGCACAGAGGGGAAACGTGAGCATAGGTATGGAGAGCAGGACTCTCAGGAGGGACTGCGGGTGTTTGGAACAAACAATCTGATCAGAACACAGAAGTGACGCTGGAGACAAAGAAAGAAGCTAGATTGTGACATATCTATGAGTTTGGGCTTCACCTTGAAGCCGTAGGAATGGAGCAGAGTGCCAGCATAGGTGCATAAACCTAATAAGAATATAGCTAGGCATGCTCAGGGTGAGAGGACATGGAGGTGTAGTGGATCGTTCGGTCTCCTCCACACAGTGAGAGCAAGTTCCAGCTGCGTCCTGAGTCGCCTCTCTCTGCCTGTCTCAGTTAGTGTTTGTGGAGCAGCTGCTGCTTGGAGCACAGGAGCACCTGTGTGTGGCAGAGCCAGAATTTCAAGAGATGTTGTGTTGACCTCCACCATGGTGTCTTCCCAAGGGCTTCACTAGGGCAATGCGGACACAGTTTTTGCCTTTCACCTTGTCTTGAGAACCTACTTCTTACGTGGAGTAGGACCTCACTGAACAAAGTTGAAGCAAAGTGGTAATAGAGAGATGTCTCTGATGGCTCTATACCCTCATAATGTAAGGTGCTATGACTGGAAAGAGCTGAGTACTCACCAGATGGAGACACTTCCATCTGAAAACAGAGGAAAAGGTGCCTGGGGAGTGAGAGGCTCACCAAGAGTGGCCAGAGATCAAGACAGGAAATGCTGTCTGTGACCACAACTCATGCATGCTCTAATTTTTCTCTCCAGAGAGTGTGAATTCTGGCAGGAATGTTGTCACATACAAACATTCAACTCATTGATTAAAAAGTCCATGGATGGATTTGAGCATCATTCTGAAATATGCCTTTTCCAAATATCCATGAATAAGGAGGAAACTAAATGGTTTAGATGGTTTCCATTAAACGGGACTGAAAAATCTGTCTGTAAAATGATGCAGCTATGTTTTATATTTTGAATATGCACAGTGCTTAAGAAAGTATCATGTGTGATTAGGATAAAGGAAAAGAAAAATAGACTGGCAGTTGAGCTGAAAAATTTTTCTTTGTTTTTGGTGTACCCTATCAGAAACCAGGGGCATATCTTAGGGCCTCTGGGGTAGCAAACTCCAGTTAAAAAAAAAAAAAAAACTTTTAGGAAAGATGAAAAGATAATGGAATATTTGTATTGTTAGAACCATCACACAGCCCATATAATTGTTCCACGGCTATAGCCTTGAGAACACTGCTTTCAGGAGAACTGGATGTGAAGTCATTTCCCAAAATGACTGGTGAGCTGGGAAGCTGCTGGCTCTTCCATGAATATAAGGCCAGCTTTCTGGAGGAGGATCGTCTCAGCCTGTAGCTTATTTATTTGAAACAAATTGTTGTCCTTCTCAAAAATGGGTTGGAACCATTGAGTGTACATTGCAGAGTCAAAGTGAAAGTTGTCTTCTTTTGTGAAGGGGAAGAGCACCTTGTTTACTGAGCACCTACCATGCACTGGATTCTTTGCAAAGTACCCAGTATGCGTAAAAAAACTGTCGTGTTCTGCCAGCTGTATAATCTTGGGCAAGTTGCTTAACATCCCTGTGGCTCTGTTTTCTCTTCTGTAAATTGAGAAAATAAAAATTGCAGTCCATTAAAAGCCCCTTACTTTGAATACTTAACACTTTTATACATATTTAAGTACTTCTTAACGTGTTTGCATGTTGTAAGCCTTTGCAGATGAGAATTAGAATTATTTCATATAAACCTCTCAACAACACTGAGAAATGAATATTATTATACCCTGAAGGGAGAAGAATATAGAGGTTCAGGGAATCCAGTTTGCTTCCTTGCTGTAGGGCTCATGTTGGGCAAATGAAAGCTGCAAATGTCTGCTTCTGCATTCTGCCCCCTTACTGTATACTGGCCTCAGTTGCTGCTGGTTTGGGATATCAGCTAGCTTTGGATCAAAAGTAACAAGACTGGGAACCTGGAATGGGGTGGGGGTCTTCTTCTGTTTAAAAGGGCAAATTTAAAAGGGATGTGGCTGACTGAAAAATCCATGGTCAGAGATGGCTTCCTTCCTTCCCCTTCCCATGTGCTGTCTGAGTCGGAGGCCTGAGCAGTTTTCCCTCTGGAGACATGAGCCACCTGCCCTTCTCAGCTGGCAGCAGAGCCTACATCAAGTTAGCACATTTTTTATCTGTGTGGGTTGACCTTTCTCTCCTTGGAGAGCCTTATATTTGACTGTGAGCTTATTATTGGCCATGTTAGCAGGTTTTTTGGATGTAACATCATCATCCTCATCATTATTATAATTTTATGAGGGGTGGTGAGTAGGAGCTGATCACAAGCTTGGAAAACTTGCTTTGGCCAGAAGATTAGCCATGGGATTTTTTTTCCTTCAATGTTTGCACCAACTCTGAAAAAGTGAAAATACAAAAGAAGTGTGTTGGTTGAGGGTTTTTGTGTATTCTTTCTGGAATCTGGATAAAGGAACAGTGGTATAGTTTATCAGTGGTATATTCTTAAAATAAAGGCAGATGCTCCTATAGCTGGAACTTTCTGAAGGAGAGCTGAAGAATTGCTTGCTTTGAATACTTAACACTTTTATACATATTTAAGTACTTCTTAACGTTCTCTCCTCTGAGAACACATTTGCCATAGCTATGATGAGAGTTTCCCAGAAGGAGGCAGCACCTCAGATTCAGAAGGAGATCAGAGGTGAAGGACAAATAGGTGGCCTTCGGGGTGGGTACTGGATGAGTGTGGGATGCAGGCCTCAGGGTAGGTGACCAGTAGTGTCAGACAACCAAGGAATGTTCATATCTGGGAAGAGATACTGACAATGACGTGCCTTCCAAAGAGCCTGGCTCCTTCTCACCTGATGAGACATGACGTGGTGTTGGTATACTCTTTTATTTAACAAATACTGGTGGAACACTTGCTGTAGATGTCCCCAGCCTGGTGAGAGTAAACCAGGACACAGCACTGCATCATCGCCCTCAGTTCAGACAGAAGGCACACATGCAGGCTAGTCATTGTGATGATGGCAGTATGAAGAATTTCAAGGGAGGAAGCACTTCACAAGGTCTGAGTTTGAGTTCCTCAAGAAGATGCTGCAGCAAGGATTCAGGTGCAAACACTTTATGTGAAACATGCATCCTGGAGATGCTTCCTGGAGATGCTGTATCCCATGTTTGGCCCAATACCAACATTCTCAGGACTGTGGTACTTTATTTCCTGGTGCATCTTTCTGCATCTTATCACATTTCCCTTTTTTCTGCTAAGCACAACAATGTGTTACACACATGCAGAAGGACTTGTTTTAGAGCAAACTCATGAGCCAAGAATACAGCCAGGAGTTGTTTCCTGTTTCTGTGAGGACAGCAGCAAAGGCAGATGAGGGTCATGTCTCAGTTCATCTTAGGTGGAGAGAATAAGACCCCTTGATCCCTCATGATTCTGGGAAGGCCAGCACCACGCCTAGCCATCCAACTGGACTAGGAGCCCTGATTCTGGCCCAGCCAAGGAAGAGGAGCATAGTACGGAACTCTGTAATGACTCCTCTGTGGTTAGCTAGCTGGAAACAAGTCTAATGCACAGGTCCTTAGTGGTTGGTAGGTTTTACGTATGTACTTGGAGCCATAGCATTTCTGGAGCAGAACCAGAATTCATCATGCAGAGACTCAAATCACTTATTTGAGGTCAGAAAGTTGAATGGCAGACACAAGAAAAACACCTGGTGGGTGGCTTCTGAGTCCCTGTCCCAGCAGGATGACCTATGGCCTGTGCCTTTAAATAGCTCTTGTGATTTGGAGAACCTAGCCTATCTCTAGATGGAAATGACTTTTGGAAATTCCTCTTGCAAGGAGGATCTGATTTGTGGTTTCCTGTATGTGAGGCTAGGGACGGGGGAGCTGCCACCCATGGAACTGACCCTTTTCCTTTGTTGGGCAGGCTCAAAATACTGAGGGAGCTTTTTAGCTCCCCCACCCAGAACACATGAACAGCTGAAATCTGTCCCGACAAGAGTGTGTTTCAGGGACCGCCCTCTCCCTACTGCGCAGACATGGACAAAGATTTTCCATCTTTTACTGTCTGGATGATTGGAAACTCCTTAGAGGGTGTGGGAGGCGGGTCTAAAACAGTAACCATGTCAACCACAGGAAGGTCTGGTGGCGGGCCTTTTTTCTCAAGACACTTAGGAAGTCTGGGTCTAACTTGCTATGTGCCTAATAAAATTTTATTTGGTAATATTTTTATTTGCTTTGAAATACAGCCAACTGAGCAGGGCATGGTGGTAAACACCTATTATCTCGACACTCAGGGAGGCTGAGGCAGGAAAATCATGTTTGATGCCAGCCTGGGCATCGTAGTGACTTAGGAAGAACCTATCTCAAAACATGAAAAAAGGCTTAGATGTACCTTAGTGTGAAGGCCCTGGGTTCAATACCCAGTCACACACACACATGCACACACACACACACACACACACACACAAACACACAAAGAAATATAGCCAAATATTAGAGATTTTCTGTATAGCAGTATTTCCCCCAGGGTCAAAATAATATGACAGCTTTCTTTCTGAATGGACCAAAAGAAAAGGACCTATCAAAAGAATAAAACCACTGGCTCTCTCCCTTCTTATAGACACAACCCCCATTCTGGTTTTTTACTAAAATTTTTGTAGTTTATTCTGTGTCACTATATTCATTGGTTGCTTGCCACTAAACACTAGACACACCTGTCATGTAGCAGAATTGTAAGTAAAGCCAAATTTCAAAGTAAAGTCATTCAATTTCTGTTTTCTGTAGCAGTGTTCCCTGATGCAGGCTCTTCTTGTTATCTTGCACATACCTTCTTGTTTGCATCTCTTCCAAGTTTCTTCTGGGCCACCTGTGATATAACCTCACAAAAATCACAAGGATACCCTGCTGAGTTTGCACTGATGAAAAGCCGAAGACAGCTGTAGCCAAGGAGAAGCAATCCTTTTCTTTTGTCTGCAGTAGACACTGACCCTACCCTCTAGAGCCAAAGGTGAGGCTTATATTTCACACGGCGTGCCCATAAGTCATAGTTCACTGCAGTTGCCATGAGAGGGGAGGGATCCATAGAAGACATGTGGATTTTATGAGTCTTCTTTCCTGAATTCATTCCAGATGATCTGCATCCAAACGAGAGCTGAATGTGTGCTATAGGTGCTTCCCCCAAATCCCTTAGCTGGTGTAGCAGCTAAGTGCAGGTGCACCATTCCCTGCTGTTGTATTGACTGCAAAATGCTCGTAGATGTCCCTGCTGTGGTTCAGAGAGTCACTCTTGTTTTGTCTGGGAGGTCATACCCCCAGGAGTATCCCTCAGCCAATGACTGACCTGGTTTGGGGTACCGAAGTCCCGTCCTTTATCTCAAGTACAGATTAACTCCATGACACAGTTTAGGTTGATGACAGACATTACCCAACAGCACAGCCTTGCTCTTTGTGCTTCCCTGGCTTTCCAACAAACCACCCAGTCCCTGCCACCAATTCTGTGTCTAAGGAACCCATCCTGAGACACTAGAATTTGTACTACATGATTTTTCTGTCTGTTCTTCTCTTCCTTGCCTAGGCAAGCTGATTTCTTAGAACTGCATGTTTCAAAAAAAAATCAAGTTCAGTGTACTTCTCAGATGTTAGTGATGGGACAGTTACTGATGGGCTATTTGTCCTCTTGGAATTGGTGAGGTGGTCAGTATTTTTATTTCTAAAAATCAGGCCATGGAACCATGTATTGGGAGCCCCTTCAGGCTTCTCTGTGGCACTTAGCTCTTAGAGATTGCTTCTGGACATATCTTCCCTGGGACTTTGCTTTTAAAGTGGATTATACAGACCAAGGGATAGGGGAAGAGGAGCACCCTGTAAAAGATAGCTTCCACTGCAGAATGTCCTTACTGGCCAGAAACAGTTTCTACTGCTTAAGAAAACACAGAGTGCTCATCAGCCTTCCTTGCCAGAATTTCTGTGCTGGGTTTTGAAAATTTTCTGTGATAATATGATGTGGATGAAAGGTGGATGTCATTATGGTTTTCATGGTGAGGAAGAACACAAACCACTTAATCTCCTAAACTAAGAAGAAGGAAATTCTAATTTGCATTCCTCCCTACTCACGCTCCCCGGTTTCAGTTAGAAGATGGCTCACTATTAGTCTTGTAGTGGTAGAATTGTGGTAAAGGAAA
Organism: Dolichotis patagonum; assembly: GCA_004027295.1. Taxonomy (NCBI): domain Eukaryota; kingdom Metazoa; phylum Chordata; class Mammalia; order Rodentia; family Caviidae; genus Dolichotis; species Dolichotis patagonum. The sequence goes on from PVJX010012518.1 coordinate 10,162, forward strand.
CCAGCTGGACTCAGTGACGTTTTGTTATTGACCTGTCAGAAATGCCACTCCTACTTACCCTGCTGTCTGAGTGTGAGCTCATGTCCGTCTCTCCCCATCCACCCTTCCATCAGAAACTCTCTATATTGTGAAACCAGTTTCTGATACTCACTTTCCCACCAGACATGGACTCATAATTTGGGGTCCCTATCTATCTCCTTTTTGATCTGTACATGGACTTCATGGAGTCTGTGAGAACTTGGATAAGGAAAAAACCACACCTGTATTTTCACTAACTTCAAACTAAAAATCAGCATTTTGTTGAATTATAACTGTAAACTACAAACCATAGTAATATTGGTGTCACTTGTGACTGTGTCACAAGTAGAACTCCCAGCTTTCTTCAAATCAAGTTATAGTATTGCAGATATTTCAAAGTATCAATGACGTTCACCTGTGCTTCAAAGCTATGGTAGTTACTAAGTCCCCACCAGATCTTATTATTTAGTATGTTATTTTAAAAGGGAGTATATATTGTTTTGCTATACATTTGTTAATATAATTACTACTCTATTTTGTATAATTAATTTCTTTGTAATCTTATTTTTCATCTTTTGCATTTAACATGTTCTGGATGGCTTGGACCTTTGGTGGTACATGCGTGACTACCCCATCAGGCAACTTCTGCCACTGGTGGTAGAAGTGGTATAGTCATGTGTGAGATAGTCATGCACGCACTGCTGGTTCAAGCTACCCGGCAGTGAGATCTATGAATTATGGCCCCATTGTGTATGTGTTAAAACAGTTGTTTTGAGACAGGATCCTTTAGCTTCACTACACCACCAAGAAAGTGTGACGGCACAAAAACAGGTTAAAAACCTGTGCTCTCAAAGTTTTCCCTTGGATACATATGAGAGGATCAAATGTTTTGATCTACTTTCTGGAGGGGATGAAGTGTTTTTATTATTATATCTAGAGCTAGGAATTCATTTTAAGGCTGTGGTCATTTTTTTTAAATGTTGGACAAACTTGGAAACTACTTGAGGAAATGTTACCCTTCTGTGTTATTTATAAGTGATAACACTTAATATGAAGTAAATATTCATTTCTTATTCCTTGTTTATTAATGACACAGGGAACTCCAACAGAATTTTGATGAGCTCAATAAAATAAGTGCTTTGAACCCAGCACAGAGAAGCCAGCGTTGTGGTCTGTGTGGGTAGCTAGGCTGTGGGCAAGTCACAAGGCTGCCCGAGGTACTGCAGCTGGGTGACATGTGCCATTTCCACCATCAGGGACTCCTAGAGAGCTGGAGACAGAGGTGGAAAGAGCTGCTTCCCTCTCTCCTGCTGCTGCCTCCCTTTATAGGAGAAAGAACGCACAGTCCAAAGAGGCTTGTAGTTTCAGTATATTTTCTTGCCTGTGACCGCATTCATCTCTTTTGGTTCTTGAACTAGAACCAGGGAAACATTGTGACCATACCAGAGTTACCTGTTGAGGGACCATAGAGGCCCTCCTGGTGTGAGTTCTCTTGAGTTGTCTGGCTTGCAAGCTTTTGTGAAATGCAGAGCAGAAGCTTGCATGCTGAGTGTGGGAAGATGAATGGGCAGCATGTGTGGCATACTGTGGCAGTGTGCCATTGCTGGGTCAAGTCATGCATCGTTACAAACCATCCTTGTCCTATGACATCAGATCTCTGTGAAGCCCACAGATCTGGAGAATTCCTTTGCCCCCACCCCAGTATTCTTTATCCTTAATCCAGTTGTTACAGTGAATGAACCTGATTTGTTCCAGATGTCCTACAATTTAGTGACGCCAGAAACTGCTCCTTGAAGTAAAGGCTGATGAGGACTTGAATTCTCTGTTAGCTGGAAACTAGCATTTCTCTCCACAGTCACACAGATGGCAGGAGGAGGAAGCCAGAGATACCTAGAGGGACAAGGAGGGGCTTTCTAGCTTGCTATGTTTGCCTCATTAGAAAAAAGATGGTTTTTGAAGCAAACACTGATTCTGCCATTATGTGAGTCATTAAATGAGTCAGAGCTACAGCTGAAGTCAGTAGGGACATAGGTATATTGTTTTTTCAAATAACTATTTAATTATCTGAATATTGCTAGAGGAACCACTATTTTGACTCAGATCACCTTAGTAGTACTTTTCTCTTTCTTTCACTTTATTACCATAAAACTGGCCCAGGTGGAGGTATAAGAGAGCTGAAGGTGTTTCTGCCTTCATAATAAATGGGTTTTCAAATAAGAAATTCAGTTCCAGGAGGCATTTCCCTGACACAATGTCAATCCTAGTGGGTGTCTTAAAGAGGTATTTACTTCCAGCCTCTGGCTGGAGCTAATACCCATATTGGTCTATTTTATGTGATTGGAAGAGATTTATAGATGACAGATATGGAGACACTATATGGCATAACTCACTACTGGAGAAAGAATATACATGTACATAGCATATTCCATTTAATGATATTACCATTGGTTTATGTGGTATTTGAGGATATTAACAATAAGAATATTAAAGCTGTATAATAGCTCCCCTTGTCTTTAGGAGATATGTTACAAGACTAATAGTTGATTCCTGAAACTATAGGTAGTACAAAACTTACAACTATGTTTTTTTCCTACCCATAGATGTGATAAAGTTTAATTTACATATTAGGCACATTAAGAGCTAAAAAAAGAATAAAAGTGAAATAGCATGATTGTAGTAATATACCGTAATAAAATTGTCAGCAGAGCACTCTTACACTTTGGGGCCACCATTAGATAAGGCAAGTGGTACTTGGCACAGCACTCTGATGTTTGTAACAAGGTGGAAGCTAAGTAACTAATGGGTGGGTAATACATACCATGTGGATATTCAGGGCAAAGAGGTTCACATTCCAGGAAAGACGGAGTGGGATGATGTGAGATTTCATCATACTTCTCAAAATGATTCTTAATTTAAAACTTATGAATTGTTCTGAAATTTTCCATTTAATATTTCTATTTAATATCTGCTGACTGTTGGTAATTGAAACCATAGAAAGAAAAATTATGAGTTAAAGAAGACTACTGTATTTAAATTTTGGTTTTAAAACAAAATCAGGAAATAATTAATGTAGGTCATTGCTATTCAGATATTTTCAGTTGTATCTGAAAGCAAACAAATGTCCAGATAGATGCTCGTGGGAGTCTGGGACTAAGTGAGCCATCATCTGGGAGATTGTACTGATGGTGGGCCAGAGTTCTGGGGTGTGTAGCCAGAGGGATCCAAAGGTAGGGCAGCTGGAACAGAAGCTCAGGGAATGTCAGGATAGGGTGGGATGGATCTATTACAGAAGCACACAGACCCTGCTGCGACACTAAGTGGAGCAGGGGATTGCATGTCACACAGTATGAAATGAAAGAATCCAGAGCTGATCAGGATGAGGAATGTCAGAAGGGTTAGAGCAGACTAGTTCAGGGCTGAGTCTGTAACCCCAGGAGATTACCTGTGGTTATATGGCATGAGCTAAAGGTTAACCACAGGAGAAGAGGAATATATTAAAACATAAAATTAGATTTGATTGCTTAACTTCTGTTAGAATTATACCATTTGATAAAATATCTTTTTTACTTTTAAATATGTATTTGATTTCTCTCATTCTCTTTTTTTCTTCTTCCTTCTTTGCCTCCTTCCTTCCCCCTTTTCCCTCTTTCTCTTTTCCTTTTCTTACTGTCTTCCTCCTCTCCCTTCCTGCTGGAGATCAAATCCAAAGCCTTGAGCTTGCTAAGCATGCATTTTGCCACCAAGCTGTATCTCCCACCCTCCTTTTGAATATTTAATAATCTTTTTTCCTTTCAACAAAAAAAGAAGTGGTTTTTATTTGGGGGTTCTTGGTTAGTAAAATAAACCTTTAAATAATCATCACCTTTTAAATCAGGAATGTTTAATGATTTTTTATAGCAATGAAAATTGATTTCAAAGCAATTTGTCATTTTAATGAAATATATAGGAATCCAACATCATTGAAAGTCACCAGCTAGAAAGGAACAACAAGACAAAAGTAATTTCCCATCCCTGTGGGAGGGAGAAATTTTGAAGCTCACTCTGGATTGTTCTGTGATCACTGACTCAACTGCAGTCCCTTGGTGTGCTTTCAGCTTTGCTTGTCTGGAATCCTATCACTCAGTAATGACTGTTATAAGTTGGAGAACAGTGTTCTCCAACTGAGAATAATGGACTGAGAGTCTGAAAATATGACATGCCACTCTGCTCCCCACCTTTTCTCCTCATCTCGCAGAGGTCAGCTGCAGAAAACTGCATTTCCGAGCTCCCTCAAGTCCAGCCGGTGGTGAGAGTGGAGTGCGGGAAAGAGAAGGACGTGTTTCTTTCCAACCCTGCTGTACCAAGCAGCATCCTTTGCAGTGGCTGCTGTCCCTCTGTGGTCTCAGCTTCCACTTGGAAGTCCCAGCTCATCATCCACCTGCTCCCTTTGTGTCCTCCAGCTCTAAGGGTACCAGTTACTTCTAGTATCTGGTTTTCCTCGTCTCTCTGTACTTTTTCTGGCTCTTCTTACCCATTTAACTTCCTTCTAGTGAGCTAGCTGGGCCTTGTCTAATACACAGTAGGTTTTAGTCCCAGTCTGAATGCCACAGGCAAGTTAGTGCCACTTGTTAACAAGTCAGTTAACAAATACTTACTTTATTTAGTCCTTAGTGTCTTCATCTGTAAAACAGAGAGGAGGCTGATCTGTTACTGATATTTTGGTACCATTTGGCTTTGAAGTCCCATGGGTTTCTAAATTTTGATCTCATGACACATGTTCATAAAAACTGGTATATTTTTTCTGTCTCCATTATAGAGATAGTTTTTATTGTTTACTTCCCAGAACATGGCCTTATCCTTCATAGCACCCCATACATAGCCTTTGAAGATGACATTTACCCTTGCATATTACTACTAAAAGCTGATATTAGCAGTTTTATTCTTTGATATAAATACAAAAATGTCGGGGATTTAGCTCAGTGGCATAAGCGCTTGCCTTGCAAGAGTGCAGTCGTGAGTTTGATCACTGGCACCAATTAAAAACAATGATTAAAAAAATTTATGATTTTGAGAATGGAATTTTATATTATTTTAAAGGAAGTCTCTATAAAGAGGAGTTGACACTGTTCTGGTTCCAACCAGCTCTTTGAAAATGCTTCTGTAAGGAATCCAGGGGCTTTTGAACAACTGTCAGATGCAACAGGAGTTATCCCCTCAGAAAATCAGAAATGGAGGAGTAAACACCATAACAACCTTCTGGGGCCAAATGGTACTGGTGTGCGATTGTGCTCTGGAGGTGTCTACAGCTACCTTCCTAGGTTGGGCAGCTGAGAGTGGTCTTTTACCGAGTGCCTGCCCTGTGGAGAAGGGCTCAGACATTTGTACTTGCTGCCTTCTCTGTCTGCTCAAATTTATCCCTAACAGTCTCCCTAAAGGGAATTTCCCTAAATATATACCAAAGTGTAGTATATATCGGGATCACCGAGGTATTAGCACATTAGTTTGAGGCAGGGCACATGAATTTAGGGCAAGACATATTAGGGCAGTGGCAGTATTTACAGTAGTCAACAACCTGCACCAGCGGTAGGTAGCTGGTACAGCTCTCCTGATGTTCAGTATGATACCCACACTCACATTTGGCAGAATGATGAGGACTAAGTGGACTGGAAGCATCAGTCAAAATTGAAACGATGGTACCTGGGATGTGTCCTTGTGAGAGTTGCTTGTGGTCATAGGGATGGAGTAGGGTTTATCTGGAGGGAGTCTGGGCACCCCTTCTTCAGAGATAACAGAATTGACTGATGAAGTCTCTCCAAGGAACAGGCCTCACTCACTGGGCTATTGTCCTATTCAGAAAGATGGAGCAGGACCCCATGTCAGACAATATCAATGCTATCTGTATCCTTTTTATCTCTATCCTACATTTATGCCCTGCTGCCCAGCAACCTGGAACTGCATCTCTGCCACCTCTGTCTACCAGGTAGCCAACCAAAAATTCCACTAGTAGATATTACCTCCTGTGGTTGCAGCAGCCCTCAACCAAGGACTGTACATAAATATTCCTTCACACCACAGATGGTATAACTGCGCTCTGTGGTTTCTCAGTATCCCAGCAAGATCAGATTCTAGGTGCCAGAGGTAACTGGCTTGATGTCACAGCCCTATTGGTTGCCTGTCCTTTTGTGTCTTGTTTTCCTGATCTCTACTAGGGTTTTATGGGACCACCTCACAGATAGATGACTTGCTCTCCAACCTTTCTCAGCGTCTGCTTCTAGAAGAACCCATGCTAAGACAGTCCTATTCCACAGACCCGCAGAGCTTGCATTCTTTTTCTCACCACATTACATGTAACACGTGACGTTCGCTTGCCAGTGTTACAACTGTGGGCATCAGATTTTGGTGAAACACAAACATTGTGGTAAATAAAAGCTCACATGTGGTACACCTATCCCTTTTTGCATTTCACAGTATTCACTGGAGCATGTGTTTTAGGGGAAACCATTTTCAATTTTTTTGAAGTGCTGAGGATTAAACTAAGGACTTCATGAGTACAAGGCAAGCAGTGTTAAAATAATTTTTGAGATTTTTGTAGTCTGCTATGTGTGTCTATATGGTGTCTTTGAAACCAAAGTATTTTGTATACTTAATTCAGATCAGTCACATTTTATGGGTTTATTTGCCATGTGCTATAATGAGCAGCACAGAATTGTACCACCTCATATGCAAGGGAACTGGGGCTTCTTTATACACCTGTTCCCATCAGTCATGTGTCGATGGCTGCTCAGGACCTATCAGGGGCTGCTTCGTAGGTACTTTGCAGATCTATAGAGAAGAGCCCTCTGGCAAAGAGATGGGGCTGCTTGTAAACGAAGTTTGTAATCTATGCAGGCTATAGAGGTTAAGTCCCAGAGACAGGAGTGCAGCCAGCAATAGCCTACTACAATTTGTGGTGTCTTCATTTTGGTGCCTGATTATTAACAAATTGCTTGTCACATGCCTTGCATTAGTGACTCAAAGTAACAATTTCACAAGCTTGGAGGATCAACCTAAAACCCTGCCATTCAAGATTCAAGGGAATCTGTATATACCCTAGTACTCTACTCACCTCCCACTACTCTTACTACTAAAAATATCTGTTCATGTTTTTTTCTCTCTCCCTGGAAGGTACTTTCTGTTTTCCTATCTATTCATGTACTTCTTTTTCTTTAGATGTGGCCAAGTTCCTACTGGCAGCGAACTTCTTGTGATACCTTTAGTCTATACTGATTTCTTTGCCCCAAGAGTTTGTCTTGCATCTTATTCTGTACCTGTTCCTTTGGCATCTTATTAACTTACAGTACGTCTCAGGGTAAATGACTCACCAGCATGCATTAGAGAGATGCCAGGCAGTTTCTACTCCTCCTTTGTGGCTTTAACACCCATCCTCTAATTACTGATGTTACTACCCATTGATTTATTAATTTGTGCCCATATCCTTCATCGGCATCAAGTGAGCAACTGTGATTGCGTGATTTACTCATGTTTGTAATTTTAAACTCTAGAAATTGAAAAGCTTTGATAGTTGTCAATGATGAATCAAAATAGAAGATTGCCCATGAAAGCTGCTAAAAGCACTAGGACTCATTCTGAATGTTTCTTCAGATTTCAAGGAAAATGGTCAGGGAAAAAATTAGGTACCTTGGCTAGTTTTGTAGATGGCACCTCCCTAATATTCCAAGTATTCTAAATGATAAGGAGACAAACACTGTTTCTTTTCTGCTCGTTTTATAGCCAAGTGAGTTTTGTATAAATTGCGTATTGTTTCTTTGTATTTTATGTGCTTTCAGAGAAATAGGAACAGGGCAAGGAGCACTGAAACAAGATTTAGAACTGTCTGGTTCTGTTACAATCTACTGAGTGGACTCGGGCAAGTCATTAAACTGTCTTTATCTGCAAAGTGACAACCCAAATGACCCTCCATACCAGCTGTCAGATTCCACATCTGGTTTTATATCTGTCCTTTTTAAGAACGGGAGACACTGTTTATGATTTTAAATTGCCGGTGCTCTGTACCTTTGTAATTTGTATCGCTGCTTTATAACGCACCGTTCAGGATACCTGTGGTTTGGTTGGATGCTGAATCCTTGCTGGGGAATGCTGTGCTCAGTCCTGACACTGCTCCTGGGGAGAACCAGTCTGCTTTACAGTGTCCTGTTAGATATGAGTTCCATGAACGAGAGCACTATGGAGTGTATATATGTGTAATATTTTATCCATTCATTTGTACATGAATGTTGGAGTTGCATCTACACTTGGCTATAGTGAATTGTGGTGTTACGAACATGAATATGCAACTACGTCTGAGTCTCTGCTTTTAATCCTTGGGGCTATTTACCCAAATGTGGAATTATAGAATTATATGGTAATTCTATGTATTTTTAAAGAAACATTGTTTCCAAGTGATTCTATTTTACATTCCCACCAACAATGCACAAGCATTCCAATTTCTCTGCCGCCTCAACTACTCTTATTTTCTGTTGTGTTTTTTTAGTGTATGTGAAGAAGGAAAAGTAGTTTTTAAAAAGTACTGGATGAACAGATAAATGATTGAGGAAGCAGGTAACAAAGAAGAAAGAGGGAGTAAAGAAGGAATAAAGAAGAAACTGATGGACTTCTATAATCACCATAGACAATTATATAAATTGTCATTAACAAATGCAGATTTGGTTGGCAAATGGAATATCAGTAGTAATAAAGATGATATTTACAGTTAACTAGAATGCTTGCAGTGGCGTTCTTTATTCAGTATAGATTTATACTAACAGCAAAGGAAAAGTGTGATATTGTATGACAGGTAGATTCTAACCATAAATTATTTACATGATATCACAGTTTATATTATTAATACTTTAGAAATCTAAAATAATCCAATGGAAAATTTTCATTATAGTTTACAGTACTGAGGATTTAATCTGAGGAGCATGGGGCTACATCTCAAGATTTTATTTTGAGATAGGGTCTTGCTAAATTGCAGGGAGTGAATTCTCCTGCCTCAGCCTCCCAAAAGTATAGCCACCACATTGAGCTTGGAAAATTACACTATCATTACGCTACTTTTAGTTTCCTCTTATTGAATTTCAGAGCTAATTGTCTGGATAGAAGTGTGAAAATTTCCTTTGGTGACTTTGGTAATTCAGTCTATGTGACATCATATAAATATATTACATCTTCCCACTAAGGAATTTTGAGTGATTGTTGTAATATAGGGTGTACATCTTCCCACTAAGGAATTTTGAGTGACTGTTGTAATATAGGGTGACAAATGGAGTAAGAGAACAAGTGCTAGTTCCACCTCAGCCCCTGTGTGACTGGGTGACCTCAGCTGCAATGGTCTCCCTCTCTGGGGCTCAGTTTCTTCCCTGCAGAGCATGGAGGTTGAGCCGAAGATCTGTTGTGGGAATGCTGTAGACATTACTGTCTCATTCAGCAAGGGTCCATGAGTATTCCTGAGAGAGACCAGCCTCTCTGTTAGTTTTGCTGAAGGAGTCAGACCATCAGGCACAGAGGTTTCATGCCTCACGTTTCACAAGTGGTGTTTTGTTTTGTTTTGTTTTGTTTTACTTCAAGAAGAATCTATTTTTCAAGATATTTAATTCCCTGAGAAATTTTGTGCTAGACATAATACTGTCACTGGCAGTTCAGTGGCAAGCAAAAGCCAGGCAAATGTTCCTGCCCTTTGGTACAATATTTAGGTTCTAGTTAGAGAATCCTTAGTCAAAGAACCACACGAATAAACATGTGGCCATGGTCTAGTTGAGTGCCATGAAGGGCTGATGGAAGCACATGGAGGGAGGTTTATTTCACCCCTGCAGAGAGATCAAGAAGGGCCTTTTAGGGCAGCAACAGGCACGGGGCTCAAGAAGTAGCAGTGATGGCGAGAAATGAGCTTTGAATATATGGACATTACTAGGTTCTCATTCAGAACAGTGACTTGGCTGGTCACCACAACTCTGCCTGTGATTTCCTCATCTCTAAAAATGGGACTCATTTCAAGACCCTTTCTCAGTTACTGTAAGACTTCGGATGGAGGAGATGTTTGACAGTACCCAGCATGATGCTGGGAAAGCACAACTTCATTTTATTGCTAAGAATCACCTTGGAAACAAATGTACTAATTTGGTGTAATAGATTTTTAGCTTTGGAGAAAAAATGAATGCAATTTTGAGGCTTCTTTTAAAAAATTTGTGTCTACATTTTTCCCTGGAAAATGCTTGGCTTCCCTTAATCATGAAGCTATATTTGAATCACTTAACTATGAAACCCCAGGAATAACCTTGCTGCGTGATTAAGTGACAGGCCCACCATTTGGGGACTGGCAAAAGTTTAGATGTCCTTGGCCTGACCTCTTGACATTTGTACTTGAGTGAATGAGGCTGGTGACCAGCTTATGTGAACAGCACTGGAATGAGAAACATGGCCTAACCCATGGTCCTGTGTCATCTGTATTGTCTCTCTGCTTAGTATGTCATGGAAACTGGTCACTGCGAGATGACTGCTGCTTGTGTCTATACAGTTCCTCCTCCAGATAAACTTAGCCTGCTGCTCTCGCATAACTCAAGGTCTGACAATTACTCCTTTAATCTTACAAAAACAAACAAGAGGACAGAAATAACCTATCAAATATTTAAAACTAAAATGGCCAACAATAATAAATAATTGCTACAATAACTTGAGGTCAGGGTCTTAATTTATTGGAGGCTGTTCAAGAATTTGAAGCTCTTCTCTAAGTTAATTTTTTATATCTTGTTTGGATCCTCAGAGCTCTTGCTTCCAATCCAAGGCCATCAGACTCCTCATTGTACATATTATTCTTGCTGATGTGCCAGATACACTAAAGACTGAGATTCCCTTTCAGATGGGTGATGATGATTCCTCCTCCTAAAACTTGTATTTCAAAGTAGTACAGAGTTGAAACTCTCAACTCTGTACTACTTTGAAATACTCTTTCATGCTGTATTAGCTATATTAATGGTTGGAAATGACAAAAACATGCTGATTAGCTTAAGCATAAAAGCAATTTACTGGAAAATCTTCAGCACAAAGACCAAAAGCCTGAGCTACCAATATGGGCAGAAAATAGAGGATGCCAGGCTTAGCTCAGGATGCCATCTCTGGGTACTCAGTCCTCCAGTAGGCACCTCAACCTCAGAAGTGCCTGTGCCTTTATGCAACCCTCAGAACTCCTAGCCTCATGTGGGAGCATCTGGCGCACATTCAGGTCACTTGATCACTCTTAGATCACATGACTGTTCTTAGGTGTCCCCATCCAAGTGACCATAACGTAAAGGTATGGTCTGCCCTCTTTTTGTTGATATTCTCCTCCAATCTATCACGAGAGTTTCCCAAGCCAAGAAGATGTCAGGATCCTGAGTGGCCAAAAGTAACAACTGCCGACTGTGCAAACTCTCATTCATATGCTTTGTCATATCTTCCAGTTACTGAGTGGCCACTGATATGAATTCATTTTTCCCAGAGCTCAAATCACATAGTAAACCACCAATCACAAGTACCTCTGCGCAGTTATCCTCCGCCTAGCCTCATTCTTATCACCCTCATTGTCCTTAGCCAGTTTGCTCCCTTATTCTTCTGAGCTACCATTTCCCGTCATCTCCTCACCCCTCAAACCCTTGCGTTCCTTCTCTTCCCCGTCCCAGTCTCTGACTCTGCTTCCATTCCACTGCAGAATAGGAGCAGTCACAAGGAAGCCTGCATGTTCGTTCTGCCCGTCCACCAAGCATCAGAAGCATGCCTTGTGCTCCATTTTCTTCCCTTCCACTGGCCTTTCTATTTGCTTATCAGACCCACTCAGCAATTGTCCCCGTCATGTCTTCATTAATTATTCCCTTTGTGAAGGATCTATTGCATTCACATGCAGATATACTATGAGATTTCGCATCTTTAAAAAAAACCTACAAACTCCCTTGATAACTCTGCTTCTTCTAGCTACCATACTGTTTTTCTGCTGCTTTATACATGATTAAAAAACAAAACAAAACAAAACAAAACAAAACTCGGGCCTGGGATTTAGCTCAGTGGCATAAGTGCCTGCCTTGCAATTGTGAGGTGGGTTCAATCCCTAGTACCAAAAACCAAACAAACAAAAAACTCCCCCAGATAGTTGTCTTATTCACCAGTTATTTTCCTCCTATGTCTCTTAAACCTATTCCAGTCAAGCTTTCACCCGTAAGTCTCCCTATATTGTTTGTATCAAAGTCACCAATGACCTCCAGGTAGCTAATTCCAGTGGCCAGTTCTAATTCTTCAGGTGATTTTGACCTATCTACCATGATTTACAAAGCTGGTCACTCCTTCCTGGGAATTTATTTCCTGTGTTCACTGAGATACTGTCTCCCTTGGGTTTTTTTCCTACCTCCCTAGCCTCTCTTTCTTGGTCTCCTTGCTGCTTTGTCCTCATCTTAGACTCCTGACTGTGAGACCACTTCTCTGTCTGTACTCCTACATAGCATCCCATCTAGTCAGTTCTGAGTGTACGTCTCCAGCCCTGACACCTTCAGCTCCAGACTCATGCCTCCAACTACCTCGGTATTTCCCTTAAAATCCAATAGTCATTTGGATTTTCTCTAGTAAATATTCTCTCTCCACAGTCTTTCCCATCTAACTTGGCAGGTCTTCTGCTCACTGGATTTAAAAACCCTGAAGGTATCATTGGCTCCTCTTTTCCTAAACCCTTCCTGTAATCCCTGAGAAAAAACTATTGGCTCAGTCTTCAAAATATACCCGGAGTATGACCTCTCCTCACTGCCCCAGCTGCCCCGGCCCTCTCTGAGCTGTGTCACACCTGGATCATTGCAGGAGCTTCCTCCCCAGGCTTCTTGCCTCCCCTCTCATTGTTCCACACTGTTCCCATCACAGTCAGCGTGAGTGTTTCTTACAGTGCATGCGGGTCACACCACTCCTTGGTTCTGAGTCCTACAAGGGCTCTGGTCTGGCTTACAGTAGAATGCAGATGGTGGTCCACAAGGCGTTGTGACATCTACCATTGCCACCTGTTCACCTGTCTAAGCTCATCTTCTCTTGTTCACTCCTCTCCAGCCACACTGGTCTCCTTCCTGTTCTTTGAACACATCAGGTGCACACCTGCCTCAGAGACTCTTCCTTCACTGGACACTGAATCCGCATATCTTATTTCTTTTCTTTTTCTAGGTGCTTACTGAGGGGTCACCTCACTATATTTAAAATCACAACTCACTTCCCCTTTACATATGGCACTTGCTACCCTCCTCATGTCTCATGTGTTCTCCAAGATGATATTTATAAAATATTTTATGAAGGATATGTCCTCTGTCTTCTTGATTTCTAAGAACTCTGTTTTGTTCACTGGTTTTTCCCTAACTTGTAGTGACCAGACTGTAATAGGTGTGCAAAAATAACCAAATGAATGAATGAATGAATTCTGTGGATGGATTATTAAGTATTATAGTTTTGCAAGTTTGAAATAGAGAATTTCCTTTGAACCACACAAGGATCTAGTGTTAGGCAAGGCAGAGCCATGTGTTTTAGATGGGGATCTGACTGCCCTAGGACATGTGCCTGGTTGGTGGAGTTCCTGGGACTTGGAGTTCTGATCTGTTTCTGCCCCTACCCTCAACAACCCTGATGCTTCGTGTTATATTAGTATAACCCTCAGAATATTAATTGAAGTTTTTTTTTTCATTGCAGTATTGACGAGAAAACCCCCTATTTAGCTTTAGGGGCTGTGAAGAATATCTCCCTCAACATCTCCATCTCCAACCTTGGGGATGATGCCTATGATGCCAATGTATCCTTCAATGTGTCCCGGGAGCTCTTCTTTATCAACATGTGGCAGAAGGTAAGGAAGACATCTTTGAAAGAGAACTTCTGCTCACTTGCTGACTTCTTTATAGCTTGGAGTATGCATTGGTTCTCCAAAGACTTTTTAAAGAATATTGGGAATTTTCAGAGTTCTTGTGTTTTCATCCTGGACTTAGCATGTGTTAGTACAGCCAAAGAGGCAGCCATAAACACCCTGGATTACTGTTGGTATCTTGCATTGTTCCCATCCCTTTCCTTGTTTGGACCCTCCTGCTATGGCTTTATGTCTGGCCCCTTTTCCAAGTCAGTGCAGTTACTGCCTCCAGCACATTCATGTTTTAGAAGATTCTAGTTTTAGTTGTTGTGAAAGTTAGTAAGGACAGCAGATCACTTCTTATCATTCTGTTGTCATCAGTAATATATGTTAAGTTTTCTAGTAGTCCTCTGTATTAACCTACACTTTGACATACTTATTTATTCTTGCTGTATTCAAGTGAACTGAGGAAATCAAATTGTTTCCTTGAACTAAGTGAGGTATTTTAAAGTGGACTGATTTATTTGAATGAGTCAAGTATAGATAGCATGACTCAAGAAAAAAGAAGTTGGTGTTCTCTCTCTACTATTACACCCCTCAACTTTTGAGAAGGCAGAGGAGCAGGCTCACTGCACAGCCAGGAGCAGTGAGTGGACTCGCACAAAGCCCGTTCTACCTCATCGCTGTGTTCAGGCTGCTCAGATGGGAATGGTTGCAACTCTTCAGTCTTTACAGCTTTGAGCTGTGGTGCCTGGGGCTCTGCGTTAAGGGAGCCAAAATCACTTTCCCCCTGCCCTTCAGCACGATTATGCCCCTAGGTACACATTTGAGCAGGCAGGCAGCCTCCTATTCAAGCAGTCATCCTGCCAGGCTCAACTGTTTTGACAAGACTGTGCCAACTTTGCTGAGCCCAGGGAGCAACGGAAGCACATGGAGCTACCCTGAGTGATGGTGCTCCAAGAGCTTTCCAAGAAGTCATGTCAGACGCTGCTGTTTAATAGCTGTCAGAAGCCTCTGGTTGCAGGTCACTGATGCAGTCAGACTGTAGTGTGGGAAGATGGGTTTATTCAGGGACCAGACCTAGGTAACTCAGCTCTGTGGTAACTGAAGGAGGTGGTTAGTAACTCGGTCATTAGGCACACAGACTCTTCTCACTCAGGACTATGACAGAGATTTCTCTGTGGCCTCAGGCTTGGAAATAGCTATTCTTTTCCTGGTCATTTTGGCTTTGTTTGTCTGTTTGTTCATTTGTGTTTTTATCTCTAGACATAGTCTGTGACTAACTAGACTTCATTCTTGCTCTCAGCTGTTAGAAAATTCAGAGCTGGCCTCTGTCAATGTATAGGACTTGACATGTTATTCTATAAACCAAGTAGCTTCCTGAACCTTGCTTTGCTTCCCTTTGTCATGTTTTTCTTCTTGGCTTGATAATCTTCTGTCATATAGATACGTGATAAATCACCTTCAGATTCCTTTTATTACATAGGCAGATTATTTCTTCATTAGTTTAGAGACTACATAATAATCTTCCATATGGATATTATGAATTACCTACAAGTTCTTCTTATTAGGTATTTAGATTATTTCTAGTTTTTAATTTCCTTATATATAATATTGTGATGCATGTATTTTATAAACAGTATCAGCAAATGATCATATTCTTAGTTCTGTAGCTGTTCAGGGGATGGGAGTTACCATTTGACCACCCATTTATATAGCAGGGACCTCATGTACATCTCCCCATTTCTTCTTCCCTACATGGGATCCAGTGCATGTGATTTATTGATGATTTCTCTCAGGAGAAGACAGTGGAAGAGGCAGTATAGGAAAGGGAAATAGGTGTGCTTTCAGGTCATATCTAGCCTTGATCCAACATATGGGATAGAAAGAGGTTGGGGGATTTAGCAGACTTATCCCCCTTGAGGTTAGAGGACAGCATCTTTTTCTACCCCTGCATCATCATTGGCCACATGGTCAGCTGTGATGAGTTGCCTCTCTTTCTAGACAAAGAGGCTCTAATTGATGAAGGGCAGTGTGCCTGAGAATGACACATGTCTGAATCACTAATCACTGTAGCTGATGGTGGGGAACATGGAAGTTGCAGTTGGGCAGAAAGGTGACAAGGTGTTGGGCCCTTTGAAACGGAGTGAGCATTAGTATAAGAATGGAGGCAGGGGGGCAGGCCCCGTTTAGCTCAGCAGGCGTAAGTGCCTGCTTGGCAAACGTGAGGTTGTGAGTTCGATCCCTGGTACCCCCCCCCAAAAAAAGGCAGGGTACCAAGACATCATGAAGGTGTAAGGAGGCAGAACAATCAGAGAAACCAATGAGCAATATGACCTCCAGTGTAGTAGGAGAAGGAACAAAAAAGAAACAAATTCTTCTCCCATGACAACCACACTGCAAGGTTGATCAACCAGGGATATAAGTGGCCTCACCCAGATCAGGGCAAGTTTCTAAAAGAACACATATGTGGGGAGTGAGGTACATTGAGTGGTAGACAGCTCTCATAGCCTGTTTAGCAATCATAGACCTGACAGAACCAGGTCCTTCAGAAAGATTCTATCACACAAACCCAGAAAAGCACAGCTCTGGTTACAGATGGAAAACATAACTTTAAAAAATATTATTAACAGAAAACAAAAGTAAAATTTCCAGAGCATCTACTTCTGTCCTTAAGGAAATTCCAAAAAAAAAAAAAAATGACAATGAAAGATTAGATAGTTAAACAATAGAAAGGATGAAAATGGAGTGAACTGGGAGGCCAACAAAAGTGCAGGTTGTAGGTGAGATAAGGAAATATTCTAATGAGATCAAGAAAGCAGTGGCAGAATCAAAGTGTGGATGATGAGCAGGAAAGAGCTGCAATAGCAGGACAGAAATTGGATCTGTTGTTCTGGAGGCATATTGGAGAAGATCCATGAGAATTTTCAGAAAAAGAACAAACTAATGAAAAAATGACAGTGAAGACTATAATATGAAAGGTGGGAACTGGAGAATCAACAAAGAGACGATGGTTCAAAAAATACTGGAATAGAAGACATGAGCAAAAACTACTCCTTGGATATCAAAGAAAGATCTCCATTTCTTAAATGGCTGCTGCAGATATCAAGCAAAGCTATTAAAAACACTTTAATATTTGCACATATATTTATGAAATTGAATTTTAAAGATATAAAAGTTATGTTATTAACAATTGATACAAAATAAAGAAACCACTTTTCTAGAAAGTGTTCTATAATAATGTAAAAAATTAGAACAATATATTCTGCTGTGAATTCAGAATTCTACAACCTAGCTAACTTGCCCTCCATTGTGAAGTCATCATAAAGGTATTTTCGGATATGGAGTTCATACTCTACACACTGTACTGGCTTGGCTTCCCCCCCAGACAGACCCTGGTGAATTGATGTAGGTGCCCATGGTTTATTTAGGGCCACTTGGTACAAGAAAAGGTCTTGGCTTTTCTTGATTCTGTAGCACAGGAATGGAGGCATTTAGACAGTAATTATTGAGTACTTGCTAAGTACCAGGGGTGTACCAGGCCACTAGTAGTCTCAATGACAAGATCTATTCCCTGTTCCCAGAGAGCTCACAACTTAAGGGCCAAAAGCATGTCATCACATAATTAAAGCACAAGGTGCCAGCTGCCCTGCAGAGGTGCTGAAAAGCTCCTTTGAGGGAAAATATAACAAGGTGATGCAAGCCATTACTCCATGTTGAACAAAATCTTTAGGGCAGACGGGTAGAACTCAGAAGGAACTGCCGTGAGCAGCTGATGTGAGCAGGGGAGAGCCATGCCTGTTTGTGTGGCTGGTGCAGACAAGAGTTGGGCTGAAAGGGCCAGGGAAAACAAGAAAGGCTTCCCAGCAGAGTGGAAACAGGCTGCCCTGTGGGACAAAGGCCAGTGACATTTCTAGTGGCAGAGTGACGACATTTTAGAAATGCTGATGCCCACAGTTCTAAGCTTGTCAGGTCTCCAGCCCTCATGAGCAACTCATGTGACTGACAGGAGTTACGAGGGGAAGGTGAGTGAGTGTGTAATTCAAAGGGACTGGGACCACACGTGCATCTTCATGGTATTGATCTGTTCCATGGTACCTGTGAGCACAGACATGGACATGAAAATAGAAGCTTTAGGCCAGGTTCAGAGGCTCATACCTGAGTTTGGGCACAAAGGGCAGGCAGCCGTTGGTGGGGGAGTTACAAAGAAGCTGTGCCAGGAGAGAAGGGAAAATAGCAGAATAGGCTTCTAGAGGATTCTTCCACACAGTGTGAGATGGCGTCTTGTTCTGGGACTCCCAGACACTGACCTGGAAGCTAGGAATCAAGGGCCAATTGATGCAATACAAGAAACAATGATGGGACAGTGAAACAGCGAGAGGCAGCAAATGAAAAGTGGGCTGTTAACCAGCCACGGTGGGCAGTGGGGTTAACCCTGCAGGACAGTTCTGGCAACAGTGTAGAACACATCAAGGAGGAGGGAGTTGTGGGACTTACCATCTCCTGGAAGGCCATTCCCAGTGTATCTACCCCCCAGGTGCATGACCAGAGAGGCTTCCAGAGGTGTAAAGGTGCAGATCCTGGAGGTTGAAAACAGTTGGAGCACCCTGAAACGTGCAAGGCATGTGCTTGGGGTTGCCATCGTCTGCTAGGCTCCTTGAAGCTACAAGCTGGCCTAGTAGATACTCTCTGGGGTTCTAGGGCAAGAAGTAGTGGCACATGCCGCACAGTCTACAGGGACAGGGCAAGGCGGGTATGTAAATAGGCGAACGGATCGGGAGATGGGGCAGTAGAAAGAGGTGGAGATGGGGAAAATGGAAAGTTTCAGCCTCAGCCAGCACTCAGGGATTACAGGGAAGGGGGGAGGGGGTCTGAGGACTAGTCCTGTCAGTTTCCTTATTTTATAATGAAAACACAAAACTCACATTTATGACTTTGGCAGCTAATTACAATGTTTTCTGAACATTGTATCCACTGACCACGCCCAGCAGGCCACCAGCCTGTGACTTCCAGCATAGCTGCTTCCCATATGCTCTAGTCCCATTCTCTCGCCTGCCTGTCTCTCACATGGATCTGCGTTTCTGGCAGAACTTTCTGTCTACAGTCTTGTGGCATGTGATGTCCTTCCCTTGGCAGCAGATAAACTGGTCATATAATTTGGAGTGTGGGGTTTCATGTATGTGTATGCATGTTTAGGGGAAGGAGAGGGGCAGAGAAGATTAACCCAAATGTGGCCATGGAGATTTTAAAGTCAGTTATGTGTTGAAAACTATTTTGACTGAAATCTTTATATTTTGCCATGATTACAAGAAGTATCTAAGATGGAATTTGGATTTAGAAGTAAAATAATAGGCATCCAATGTGGAGTAAAGAAAGTGTGGCTCTGGTTCCCAGAAGACATGGAGTTGTATACCTACCGTAGCAGGCCCCTGACTCTCCGCCCTACTCAGGTGGACCATTCATTTACTCAGACAGTACATAGGTGGCCCTGACTTACGATGGTATAGGAAGATACTTACTCATTAGGAGCTGGTCTTCCAGTTTTAAACTGTAATCTTTTCCTGGGCTGCCAGTAAGCACCAGGATGTACTGTCATGATGCCAGGCTGCAGCAGGGACATAGGAAGAGCCAAGAAACTGTAAAGAGGAGAAAGAAGTTAAGATTCAGTACTGGACAGCCGGGGGAGTCAAGTGAGGAAGAGGAATGTTCATGAATTCAGTGAGTGAGAACAGAGCCTCTCCTTACCATGCATTTGCTAGTTTTCAGAGCATTTTGAAACTACTTAGTTTTCAGCATTGGTTCATTGCAGGTCCCTGAATTTGGCTGAGAAGTTATGGCATGTTTTGATCTTGAGATTGAAGTGGAGGGATGGGCCCTATGTTATTTTATTTCTTCCCATGACAGAACCTCATGTGGGAGCTGTGACAAAGTTGGAAGAGAAGCTGATTTTTGCTGGTTTGGAGGAGTGAGTTCTTTAAGTGACAGGGAAAATTGGGGTTCCAAGTTGGTTTGGGGTCAATGTATATGGCTTTCAAAGACTTGTTTTTTTATGACAAAAACATCAAGGGTTTGTAAGTTTGTTCTTGTAAAGTGATTCTTTCAGTTTATACCCACCTATCCCACATAAAAGAACATTCCCTTTCTCTCGGGAGTCTTTTCTCACTTTCAAGGCAGACTGCTCAAGATGACACCAGGAAAGAAAACTGATCCAATTTCTAGTCTGGATAGAGGAGGAAGGATTTACATACTTACATGTTTACATACTTTTATATTTGAGGAGGTGCTTGCCTGGCTTAGACACAAGGTTCCCCATAGAAACCCACACATGTGAACAAGGCCAGGTAAGTCAGAGGAGATGGGAAATGAGCTATTGCTTCTCAGAGTGGTTGGTAGGCAGGATCACACATTCTTCAGTGTGTGAACAGATTGTAAACAGCCTTTCTCCCCTCTACAAAGCTCTTATTCAGCACAGGAACTGATTTCCATTGTGCTCCACTTTCTCGGGTGTCTTTTGTCAAGTTAATAGTAGGCCCCAGTAAAATGCAGTCATTAGATGTTTATAGTCATATTGTCCTAACCGTTGAGATGGTGAAAGAACTTGCTGCTTGCCCTTGTAAGAGAGCCCTGAGGGTGGATATTGATACTTGGAACATTATAAGTCTTTTCCACCCCTTTCCTGTGGTTAATCCAGTGCCCCAGCCCTCTGGTGACTTTATCTTGAACTTCCTGCACTGTGGCAAACAGAACCCCCTCACCTGGCTCTCAGCCCAGCTGAGGCTCTAAAGCAGCTGAACACTCCTTGCCTTGCATTGTTGGTCTCTCAAGCCCAGGGTCATAGGTAAATTCCACATTCACTAGAGTCCCTTCAGAATTTCTTTGCAGGCCCTGACCTTCGACCTTAGGAGGACAAGAAAACATGGTGGTGGGGAGCAGGTAGCTTGAGTGCAGGTTTGTAATTCCTTCTGGACAGTCACCTGGAGTTTTGCTTGTGGCTCTTGCCTCAGTGTTTTCTGGTCTAGTAGTCAGAGAGAGCCTAGCATAGAGTGAAAGTGCTTGAGAGAAAGCTCGAGCCTTTCCTGTGGTGACCAGCACAAGGAAGTGGTGGAGAAGCCCAGATGTCCATTTCAAATCACAGAGTGGCCTCAGTGTTCCGTGATGAGGCTCAGTTTTCACGAATATGAAAAGCTTCATTTGTGTATTCACTGCATTGGGAAGGAAGGCTTCGTTTTGGTTTAGAAATGTCAACAGAGCTGTAGCTGTGACAAGGATCAATTAAGACTGTTTCCCAGAGTCACACAACTTGGGCTAATCTTAGAGAGCAAATACGTTGACCACTGGGGATTTTTCCCCCTAACTGCAAAGCAGCAATTTAATAATTTCCTCTTTTAAGGAGAAAGGGCAGGGAGAGTCCTGGCTTTTAAATCTTTTTTTATGAAGTAGCACAGCACCTCATTTTTTTTTTTTAAGCCATGAAAGTAAACCGGTAAGCTAAAGCAAATAAAAAAATAATAATAAAAACTTAGATGTCTTAGATGGGTTTCCTTGGAGCAGACACTGAGATGAGAATTCACATGTAAGTGATTTCTGAAGGGCGTATTCCCTGGGGAATCATTCAGGGAATTCAGAAAGCTGTGTAGGGAAGGGTGTGATCACAGGCACAGTCCCTCAGAGCATGATCTCAGTTTGGTGCTGTGCAGGGTGGGGGAGCGCTGATGTGGCGCTGTCTCATCTCCAGGCCAGGAAGCTGGGCTGCTTTCCTCTCCAAACAGCAGGCATCGGTTACCAGACAGTTAAGGAGGAATGAAAGTCCCTGGTGCTTTGTACCCTCAAGTGTGGGACATGAACAGGGTGGCGAGATGCTAATATAAAGTGGCTCAAAGGGGATAGGGGTCAAATACTGAAACTGTTCATGAGTGCATTAGCATATTTGCTCTCTAAAGCAAATGTCCTAAAGGTTGTATTACATGTGCGTTGACAGAGGTCCATGAGCTCTTGACTCTCACTCTCATTTGCACACAGGGTGTTTCTTTATTTTACTTTTTAGTACATGTTTGCAGTACATAATGATTACATTTATCTTGGGGAGTTTTTGCATGTACATCACATATCTTCTTTTTTGTTCACTTTCCCTCCCTGCTCTCTCCCACTCTTGTTTCTGTTTCCATTTGGAAAAGATCACCTCATTCCCTATTATCTACATTGTATTTTTCTCTTTATTTATATTTTTTCTCCTATAAAAGAAACCATGCAATATTTAAACTTGGCACCCAGGATATTTCTGCCAGCAGCTGATTTGGGATATTGGTATGTGTAGATGCCCATGGAGTTTATAAGAGAACATGCACACACTGCTAAAATCTGTTGCAATCCAGCTTGCCAGAGCTGTCCTTTCATCCCTTTCAGGCAAGACTAACAGATAGCCCAAGGTTTCCTTAGCCCCGATGCATTGTTCTTATAAGCATGTGAACAAAATTAGTGAACCTGTCCTGCTGTGGTGAACAAGTGAGTTTTAAAAACCAGTTGGGAATAGTTTGGCACCATACAGCAGAAAACTGTTAGCAGCTGATCCTATTGAGATGTTTTCTTCTGTAATAGTAAAAATGGAGAGGTAAACATTTCAGGAATGGTAAGCACCTGTATGATGCTATCAAGGCCCAATTTCTTTAGTCTATTCTCGGCCTGCCTTCACATGGGTTTTCATCCTCGTAGGTGTGGCTTCTTGGTTTCCATTTCCAGCACCATCACTGCATTCCAGGTAGGATAAAGAGAAAGTACCAAGGGTAAGAAGTCTGCCCTATTTTAAAGAACTTTCCTACAGCTCCACTTTGCATTCTCCTTATACATCTGATTGGCCAAAACTATGATTGATGGCCATACTGGCTGCAAGAGAGGCGGGTAGGTAAGTTTTCTTAGTGGAGCACAACCATCCAAAAGTCATGGGTCTGTTTACTGGGAAAATGGGAAGAGTGACCATTGGGAAGTATGAGCCACAGTAGACACCTGGGAGAGGTACTCTGCAAGTGTGTCACTTTGAGATGTACAGTAGAGTGAGAGCAGGATGCAGAACAAATCACAGGTATAAGCGCAGTCTTGTTGTCCTTTTCTCAGGGTGCCTTCAGGATCTGCTTTGATTTTTTATTGCTATTTTGAAACAGTCTGGCTAAGTTGCCCGGGTCAGATTTGAATTTGCAATCCTCCGGCCTCAGCCCCCCAAAGTGGAATGTACCACCATACTTGACTAGGATTTTTTTAAAAGTGTCCTCATGAATACTTGTTGAGGAGGTTTGACTTGGCCATAGTCAGGTATAGGAGAGCACCTGGTCTGAACCAGTAGGTGATCGGATCCAGGCCTGCGTTACCAAGCACTACTACACCATGAGTTCACTCCCTTGGGCAGATGTCAGACTATGATCATAACATAATCTTTATCTGTCCGTCTTGCCTGACGTGGACATTTCTTACATTCACAAGATGAAGCCATTCCAGTGATGTTGGTGTATTTGGATTTTGGATTCTAATAGAGGTTCCACAATTCCTTACTCGGGCCAGTTCATGAAAGAAAAGCCAAAGTTCAGTGCTCCTCATACTAATTCTTTGACCTATATTATTTCTTTTTTCTTTTCTTTTCTTTCTTTTTTTTTTTCTAAAGGTAGTAAAATACAACAGAACAAGACGGAACAAAGCAAATGAGACAGTGTAGTGAAATTGGTACAGAACTTCACAGCAGGTTACTGGGATAACAGTAATAGGTACCATAGTATATCTTGTTATCTTCACAATAGTTGTTTTTTCAATCAGGTGTAGCAAAAACAAAGGAAATACAGAACATTATAGAATTTATCAAAACAGAGTATTGACTAGAGCAATACCATTAATTGGGACAAAGCAAAACAGTGATAAAAATATCTTCCTTCAAAGAGATGGTAGAAGGAAATCCCCCTTATTTGCTATATTACATATGGTCAGCCTCCCAAGAGATGCTCAGATCTCTGGCTCCTACTTGCTAACAGGCCTGGGGGCAGGGGGCGAGTTTGATTCTCAGTCCATGCACCAGTAGGCTCACAGCCACTTACCAGGACGGTGAGCTGGTTGCTTGGTTTCCCAGCACCCTAAGTTCCAACATGGCGTGGATCTCAGGAGATGCTGCTGGTTCTCGCCTTGGGGCGGCTGCGGCTTGCCAGACCACAGCCACTTACCAGGGTGGCAAGCTAGTTGCTTTGACCTATGTTATTTCTAGCTTTTTCCTCTGTTTGTCAGTCTCTGTGCTCTCTTTAATTTGTCATCTTCCTTCATAAAATGTAGACCAAGACCTTGAACTGGGCTGTGGTGAGCCCAGCATGGAGTTACTATTGCCAGAGTCTAAATGAAGTGTTTCTTCTGTTGTGATAGCTGCAGCATGCCTATATCTATTTTTGATGTGTTTCTTCTGTTTGATTTTGCTGGTCTTTTTATGTTATTTGGAAGTATAATCATGCCATTTATAGCCTTGTGACTCAAAATATGGTTCGTGAGCCAGCACTGGGATACTCTAGGAGCTGGTTAGGAATGTAGAACCCAGCCAGGTGTGGTGATCCACACCTATAATCCCAGCACTCTAGGAGGCTGAAGAAGGAGGATCACATGTTCAAGACCGTGTTGGACAATTTAGCACAGACCTGTTTTTTCAAAATAAAAGGACTGGGATCCAGTTCAGTGTGAAGACCTGGGGTTCAATTCCTAACACTAAAAATGAAGAAGGAGGGAGAGTAGTCTTCTCTCTGCACCCACTAGTAGCTCTTAGCACAGCTGTTTCTTCCCTCTCTTCCTTTCTTTCTTTACCTACTCCTTAGCTCCTTTTTTCTTCATTTCTTGTCTTTAATAGCATTTTAAAATTGAGGCATAATTTAACTTTCAGTAAAGTGCACACATCTTAAAGTGTACAGATCAGCCACTTTTACATATGTCTATACTAATATAACTATATCCACATCAAAAAACAGAACACCTCCCTTAGAACATGAGATTCCCTCTTGCTTTTCCCAGGGTGCTCCTCTGAGCAGGAATGAGAGATCATTCCAAGTTTATCAGCATAGTTTTCTCATTTTTAAATTTTATATAAAACCATGATAATAATTTGTATGTACTCTGTCTCACTGCTTTTACTCAACACACTGGTTTTGAGATATGTATGTTTTTTAATTGCTGTGTGGAATTCTTTTGTGTAAATATGGCGCAGCATGTGTGTTTGTTACCCTGATAATGTGCATCACAGTTGTTTCTGTCTTCATCATACTATGAATACAGATACTTACATTCTTATAACAGTCTTTATGCTCGTTTTTTTGGATAAATACCTACAAGAATAATTAGATCAAAGAGCCAGAGTATGTTAAGCTTTATGAGAAGCTACTCAGTTGTTTTCCATATCGCTGGGACCTATTACCCAATACCCACAACTTAAGGGAGCAGAGGTTTATTTAGCTCACAGATTCACAAGTTTCAACCTGTGTTCATCAGGCTTAAACTCAGAAATAGCATACTGGAGGTGCCCAGGTGGCTGCCAGGAAATAGAAAGGAAAGGGAGGTCCTGGGGAGGGAGCTGTACCCTTCAACGTCCCAGTGCGCTGCCTTTTCCAACCAGACCCCACCGCTAAGGTCAAGTCAGTACTTCCCAAAAGTCCTGCCGTGAGAGAATGAGATCTTTGGGGAATATTCTTGATCCATATCACAGCACCTGCCAAGTGATTTCAAGAGTGATTCTGTCGTCTTACTCTCTCGCCTGCATCGTGTGAAACTGTTGGTTGCTCAGCTTCCTTACTGGCTTGTACTATTGTCAGTCTTATTTTAGTCATTCTGGTGAATGTGCAGTCAGATTTCATTGTAATTTAGATTTCCATATCCTAGGTGGTTAATAAACACTTTTTCCTGTGTTTCTCAGCCACTTGGATATTTAGTTTATAAAGTGCCTGTTCAAGTCGTTTGTGCTCCCTTGTTCTGGTTTTTTGTGCTCCTTTCTTCTCTACTCTGGGGTACTGTCTACCCCATTCCCTATTTCTCTGGCTGCACTGGCCACTCCTCCTATGCTCCTTTCTTTGGGTCCTCCTCGTTTTTCTAACCTTTTAACACTAGAGACTCCAGGGTACAGTTCTTTTAATCCATCTCTTCTGTCTCTACTTCCCTGAGTGAAGTCATTAAGTCTTATGACTTTCTGTTCCTGATACACTTGCAACTTCTGCATTTTCATCCTAAGCCACATGAGTTCCTCCAGTGGCCCCAGGATTTTCAGGCTTTTGGTAGTGCTCAGATGTGAGCTGTATAATTGTTTGGGCTTAAAAGTAATCTGTGGTATGGGCTCTTTAAAGAACTTCAGCAAACACACATGTCTTGGTTGGGTTTCCACAGAAGTAAACCATGAGACAGTAATTCAAGGGTAAGAGTTTGCTTAAGATCTAAAAATGAGAGAGATAAAAGAAATCAGCTGAAGGACACGTTAGCAAGCCAGGCACTACTACAGATGGCCAAACTTCTTCCTCTGGGAATCTGGATTAATCGAACAAGTTCTCCTGCCGAAGGCCAGGGGTAGACTGGGGTCCTTATTCACCAACTCCCCTCAGTCACTGACTGAGAGCAGCTCTTTGGAGCGTTAATTAGCCCAATAGTGGGACTAGATCAGATGAGGGCTGGCATCTTGTCAGATATGCTTTCATTCTATTGATGAAAACCCTTTCTTATCTGAGGTTTTGTGCTTGAAAAAGAATGGTGACTTATATTACTCCTGTGTCTAATAGCAAGTCCCTTTGTTCTGAAACAACTACTATTTTATACATATTCACATGGTACAAGAAGTTTAAGTTGAACCACATGAAATTGATACAATTGCAAGTCAAAGACAGCCAAATGTTAACAGTTTCATGTGGTTCAAACAGAATTTACATTTATCTTTGAATGTAAGCCAAATTAATTGAATTTTCCCTAAGTCTCAGAATGTTTTCAGTACCTTCAAAAAGCAAACCTCTGATTCACTGATCAATAGACTAACACACAAAGCCAAATATGTAAGGAATTTAAATTTCTTTGTGTCTACTTTTTCATTTGACTTTAGTTTGGAATTTTTTTTCTGGAGCTACATTTGTACTGGCTTTCCCTGGAAAGGAAGGCTTACTAAGCCTGAGGTAGAGGTTAGTGCTACCCATGAGAGATTTGGTCCCCAGGTCCATTATCATCCAGTTAGCCAGTGTAGTCAAGAGTGTTAGTATTCCTCCTGATCTCCTGCAGTCTCTTTCTGCCATTGTTGCCCCTCTGTCTGTGAACACACACCATGCTTTGGTTTGCTTTTAACACTCTGTACATATGACTCTTCTTTGGGAGACTGACCTCAAGCTACTGGAGCTGATTTACCTATAGTTATGATCAGCCATAAGTCCCTGGACTAGCATAGTCTTTCAGGTTTGGTACAGAGGTATGGAAGCCCAGAGGTCAGGCCAGCTCTGAGTGTGGCCCTCTGGGGACTTTGCCCTGGCTCTCCCCATACTTGCCTTCTTCCCGATGCCTATGCTGTATCCTCTCCTACCTTGCTGTTCCCCTTGGAGACACATATCTTGTACATCTTTTGTTTGTAAATCCTCATTTTAGAGTCTGCTTCTGGTACCCAGAGCTAAAACAGTCCCCTAAGCCTAAGTAGGCTTGATTCATTATAGCAGAAATTTCTCAAGTTGCTCATCTGACCAATTAGTTATTATTTTTGTGACCACAATCATTTCCCTCAAATAATTATTTGGAGTATCTTATCTTTATAATATAACCTAATATAAATCTACTTTGTAAGTATTTGTTCTGCAAGATTATTTATTCATAAAAGGCCCAGTGTAATTCAATTAAATCTATTAAGTTTTTTAAATCAATTACAGCTTTTAAAATGAACTATTAATACTTAACATATTGATATATTAAGCTGTTAACATAGTTTTTTATTTCAACCTTTTAATAAGGTGAATTATATTTCAAATGTTCTACCCTCTGCTTAGTCATTGTGCATTATTCTTTAAATATTTTGTTGGGTTGAATTTATTCATATTTTACTTAGTATATTTGTATCTATAGTCATAAACGTGATTTGTCTTCTGTGATTTCTTATGTAGTGTTTGTCAGGTTGTGGTGTTAGACTTTTGCTAGAGTTTGCAAAATAAAAAGAGACTTTATATCCTTGCTGTATATTCTGAAAACATATAGCTCTCATAGTTATAGTAACAGGCAACTGGAGCCAGCCCTAATCAAGCACTTAGTTAAATGCCAGACACTATGCTCAGCACTTTTTATTTGCATGTTTAAAACCCAGAGCAACCCAATGAAGGATGTCCCAGTATGGTCTCAGTTTTCCTGATGAGGAAACCAAGGCTTAGCAAGGTTAAGGAAGGCACAGCTGGTAGGTGGTAGAGTGGGGTTCAAACACAGGCAGTCTGACTCCAGTGGGTTCTGCTTTGTCTTTGCATCAAGAGTCTTATGTATGTATCTAGTGGAGTTTGCTGGTTACTCACGTGATTTTGCGGATGTGACCCGTCGGAGTGCCAAGTGCTTCATGAATTAAATCTTTCTCATTACATCATCGCCTGTGTTTTTCGGCAGGGAGTGGTAGGCAAGGAATAACTGATGAACCATCTAGGGCAGCTGTGATATGTCTGAACAAGGCTCTCCTCATTTATGTCTCAAGGATATTGGCATACAGAGCCAATCCCTTACCAGACTTCCCCTGGAAGGAGCTTTCCTTTGGTCCTGTGTGTCTCTACAATGGATCCTGAGAAGCTGGCAGAAGTCTTGCTTTTGGATTTTCTTCTCTAAAATTAATTTGTACTTAGGTGAACTCAAATAAGTGGAAGATCACACATGAGAATTCTAACCTTAAATGGGGTGGGGAATGTGGAAATAAAACAGTCCATCTTGTTTTCCCATCTGCCTGTTAAGCATTGTACAGTTGGGAGAGTAATAAGAAGTAGAGTCACCTCTTCAGATGACTGAGACTTTCTTGCCGTCTTGGACTCATCCATTGTTCCAACTCAGGTCCAAATATAATTGGAAAAATCCAAATCTCCTAACTAAATCCACGAGTGAACTGTTAGGTGCTGGAGGCCTTGTACTATTGGTAAAATTGATCTGAAGCTCTTGAGGCACCAAGGAAATTTGTAGGCTGTGAAACTGCTAATTATATCATGAAACAACTGAATTCCTGTGATATGTTCTAATGTCCTAGTTTACAGTATAGTGGAGTGGTGCTGAATTATAGAGACACCTGGGGTTTTCATGGGATGAAAGCCCTTATTTTCATATATTTTTACTCTCAAAAAAAATCCAGACATTTCTGTCAATAAGAGACTAAATTAATGACTTGGAGTCCACTGTTTGCTTGGTTCAGAAATAGGCATGCAAGAGGTAATTTACCTATATTTTGGAAATCTGAAGAAATTACTCCTCCACCTTACAAGTGCTGAAATTAAAAATAAGAAAGTATATGCTCAGATAGTACATGGCTTAATCAAGGATAAGATGACAGAACCATTCATTCATTCATTCATTCATTTATCCACCCACCTATCCAACCATCCAGCAAGTGTCAATGTGGCTTTTCCATGCGTTGGGCTTAGAGGATATGTGACCATAATACACATAGGCCCTGCCTGCTTACAACTCATCAAAAAACTAGATCTGAAGAAATGGTGATGTGGAAAGTGGAATATACTTGACTACCAGGGAAGATGTTCATGAGCATTGTGGCAGGTATTCAGGAAGGAAAAAGGTGCTGGGATCAGGAGGAACACAGGCCTCCTGGAGGAGACGGTGTGGCTTAAATGAAGTGAATGAGAGAAGCAGCCTGTGCCCAGGCTTAATAACCAGGCAGGAGCCAGACAGTACCGGCCTTGAGAGGTCTGTGATAAGATGTCTGTGCAAAAATGGGAAAGGATAGTGTATATATGCTACATCTTCTGTTTTGTCTGAGTGTTTAAGCACCCAAAATGTTTATAAAGTACCTTAAAATGTTTATGGACTTACTTCTTATAAAACTCTAGCTGAACAATTAACTCTGAGGAAGAGAAAGCCCCCCCAAAAACAAAAACAAACTAAAAAAACTCAAAATTGTACTTCATCAAAATAGAGTCTGTTTCATTGAGACAAAAATTGTCACCATAAAAATGCACTTACTCATTTTGTCACTGCTGATGGTGATTACCCAGTGGATGGATCCAAGCTTCAATCGAACTGTGTTATAGGACGCTAGAAGCTCAAGCTATAAAACACCTAAAAGTTTATATTCTGCAGGTGGAACAGCCTCTGGTAAAGGAAATGGTCTGTTGAAATCACAAAGCCAAATGGCATGTAAAAAGTTGGTCCTTATTTAAGAAAACCAAATTTGGCTTTGGAATATTTCCATCTTTTCTTTTGCATCGCTCAGTGGGAGGACACGAGACTCCCTCCAGTCCTTGTTTCCCAGCTCTGGGTCCATGAAGTGCTCTACCTGCTCATGGTGTCTGTTTTCTAGCCAGTTCCACTGTGTAGTGTTAGTTTTGGCTTTGGGAAGTGGAGTTTCTTTTACTTGGCTAGAAGTATATAGCAGCCATTTTATATGTGTGCCTTATGAATTAACTGAGCAATGAGAGGAAAGAGCATGCATATTGAGCATTTGGGTTTGTTTTTTAAGCCGTGATTCATCCAGATTTCCTAGACTTCCTCTGGCCAAGCCTGAGTGAACTCACACTTGCTACTTAGTTCTCCCATTTATTCATCTGGAAGAAAGGAATATTCTAATGGGGCCAGATCTTATACAATCTCTTCTTTTTTCCAAAGTCATTCATTCATTATCTTCCTGATGGGCATTTCCAGGTAGGGCAGCAGGAAATGGAAATAGCAGTTGATAGCACAGCAGTTTCCTTGGGGTTGGTGTGCCATTTGGAATAAAATGGAGATACAGGGTGGAAGTGAAATTCGAAGTTTGACTCTGTAGAGGAAGGACCAAGGCAAGTTTATTTCTTACACTCTGGCTTCCTCCTGGCCTAAACACACATCCCAGGCTACTCTATGAAGACTGTGAGAATCTTCCCTGCTGGCCCCTCAAGCCATCAGAGTGTCCCTTCCTATCTGCTCTATCTGGGCACTTTCCTTTCCTCTCCTCTCCTTTCCTTTCCTTTCCTTTCCTTTCCTTTCCTTTCCTTTCCTTTCCTTTCCAGTTGGACAGACTTCCTAAAATGCTGTTTTTCAGACTATCTTTTTTCCTAGGATCCACTGACCCAAGGGCAAATGGTGCCTGACATTTTCAAAGTCTAAAATGAGGGCATAGATGCAAGTGGTTGAGTAGTACTCCCAGGAAGAGAGAAGAGAAGCCAGCATGAGGCTATGTTTTTGAGGTCACTGCTGCTGGTGGTGTGATCTTTTGAGAAGTATATAGAAAGTTACCTAGAAATGTTTGTGTGAAGTCACATTCATTCACCAGCTCCATTCCCAGTTGATTGAGGACTTCTTCCAAAGGAAAGGTTGGTCTTGTCCTGGCCAGGTCTCCAGCTGAGTGTGAGTGCCCTGAAACTGTCAACAGAAGATAGTACATAGTTGAAATCAGAGCTGCACCCAAGGGAGAGACAGGGTATCTGAGGCATGTGCTAAACCCATTTATGACCCTTCTTCAGCCTCCCACAACATCAGTTCAAGCAGTAATTGTTTTCTGCCATTTTAGTGGAACCATCAGTCAGCTTCTTTTCTAGCCATAACCGATTTACTACGATTTTTCACAAGCCCAAAACAAAAGCAGCCTGAGATACTGTTCCCTTATCCATAGTTTCATTTTCTGTGGTTTTAGTGACCCATGGTCAACTGCAGTTTGATAATACCCAATGGAAATTTCTAGAGATAAACAGTTGATCAGTTTTAAATTGCACAGGCCATTCTGCGTAACGTGATGAAATCTCACACCATCCCACCCAGAGTGTGCATCATCCCTTTGTGCAGCTTTTGCACACTGTCTCTGCTGCCCATCCGTTAGTAGTAGCCATCAGGATTATCAAACCAAATGTGGCAGTATCACAGTACTTACGTTCAAGTAACCTTCATTTTACGGAATTATGGTCGTAAGTGTTAAAGTAATGATGCAAAAAGGAGGAACTGGTTCAAGAAAATCCAGAAGGACAGGTTAGCTTTGGCCCTGCATGGTAGTGTTGCAGGACATGTTGAAAGACTGCTGTATAGAGAATGTATAGGCTTCGTTACTGTTTGCAGTTTCAGGCATCCACGGGGTATGTTGGAATGTATCTCCTATGGACTAGAGAAAACTACTGTAATACCAAGGGGAAATGGATGGGTAGGAGTTTGTACTCGAAGGAGGACGGGTATGAGTTTGAATCCAGACATTGTTTCTTCTGGATGGTTGTTCTTGAAACTGGTTATCAATTAAGAAAAAATTTAAATGTGAAAATGTCTGAAAAGTTAGAATATTTAGCTATGTTGTTCAAGAAGTTTTGAGCTAAACAAATAAAACAAAACCTAGACTTCAGAGAAGGTAAATAAGGAAATTCACAGTTCCTTCTGTTTCAAAATGATTCATACTGAAATTTTTTATTCAATAAAACTGAAATAAAAAAACAAATGTGCTTTAATAATTTATAAATAGTTGAGGGATAATTTTACCAACAAACTCTTTTCTGTCCAAAGAGGCTCTCTGAGATTGGTCGCACCTTCAGCAGGCAAGGAAAGGAATTTCGTTGAAAGAGTTTATGAAACACCTCCCTTGACTTTATTATGTTTGTGTTCTTATGTTTCCTTTTATTTGAAGTAGTGTCAAGTATTTGAAGATTTGGGGACAATAAATAAAATTGATGGCCATTTTTGGCTTCCATCTTCTGAACTGGTATGTTTTTCTATGTTCAGAAGTTCATTCCACAATCTCCAGGGGACCTAGTGACAAAGTGAAATGAGGTGATGTCAGGGTTTCTTGTGCACATTCCACATCTCCCCAGGCCCTGTCTTCCCTTCTCTTTGGTAGGTGGACTCTAATGATCCCAGCACTCAGAGCCTACTGAAGTCTGTGCTACTTACTGTTCCACTGTTTTCTTTCTACTAATATTTTCTTCTTTTGGTAACGGTTCTGCCTCTCCCTGGTACATTAATGGAGAAAGGATGGTGGACCTTAGCATCTTAGGAATTAGCATGTGCACAGACAGACCAAGACTGCTGCTTCCCTTAGCTGGCAGCACAGGCTCTGTAAAGTGCATGGGTGGGTGACTGTCTTCCTCACTGCCTCTTTCTGAGTGTTTCCTACAAGCTGGGTATGACCTAGAGAGCTCAAATACACTTTCACACTTCACAGCAAATTTTTATCCATTATGACAAACCACCTTACATTTTACTGGTGTAATACAACAACCATGTTTTATTGTTCATGACTCCAGGCATTAGCTGGGTAGTTTTTTGGCCGTGCTTCAGGCTTGGCTGCTTGTCTAACCTTACCCATGTGTCTGTGTTTAGCTGGCAGATCATCTGGAACCCAGCTGTTGTCTGGGGCGGGGGTGTAACTGGTCTGTGTGGTTGTTATCCCTCAGCAAACTAGCTCTGGCTCATGTGTTTTTAGCCAGGTTCCAAGAGAGCAAATAGTTCCAAGGCTGCTTGGACTTGGGCTTGGAGCATCACGTTTGCTGCATTCAATTGGTGAGAGCAAGTGATGAATTCTGCCCAAACACAAGGTAGAAAAATCAAAATCCACCTTAGTGGGAATAGCTGCAAACTGCAGAGATGTGTAGACACAGGAAAGAATGAAAATGGTGGCCAATTTTGCATACCATCTATCTCTGAAAGTAGGTAGAATTATCCTGGTGTTTCTCAGACGGGAGCTATTTGTTCCCCAGAGAACATTTGGCACTTCTAGGAGAAATTTTTGGTTGTTACAACAGGGCCATGTTACTAGCATCTAGTGCATAGAAGCCAGCAATGGTGCTAAACACCTTTAGGACACAAGAAACCTTCCCATACAACAAAAACCTGTCCAGTCCAAAATACCAGAGGTATCAATCTTGAGAAACCCTATTATTCTGATTTATACATTAGGAAACTGAGGACCTTATACTTTCTGGAGCTGTACTGCACAGATGCTCCCCTTACCTACAAACCCAGCTTTTTAGAAGGTGTTGGGCCTTTTTGTGTGGGAGGGCAGGAGAGTGTTGTCTCTTTTCTGTTGTTATGTAGAATACCTAAGACTAGGTGATTTATAAAGGAAAGAGGTTCATTTTGGTTCGTATTTCTGGAGGCCGAGAAGTCCCAGAACATAGTACTAGCAAAAGTTTTGGGCAGTTTCATCTGTAGAAGAAAGCAGAAGGGCATGCAGGCCCATGCAGAAGGAAAGGGGCTGGAACTCTCACCATAGCTAGCCTGTTCTCCTGAGAAAGCCATTAAAGCCATTAAAGTGTTTGTGAGAGCTGTGCCCCTCTCCCGCCCAAACCCCTCTCACTAGGCCTCACTTCCAGCCTTCACTCTTCATCCTTAATTTGAGAACATTGTGTGGTAGGAAATGCTGCATATCTCTGTGAGAAGATAAATTTTGGAAAGTCTAGAGTTCAGTATGAATCTAATGTTTCTAAAGAATACTCGTTGGATGAAGAGGAAACGTTTCTATCTGACCTCTTTATTGTGATAGACAAAACCAAGTACAAATGTTGTATTTCCTGTTCTGGGTTTATTTTCCCAACAAATGTTCCTCTCCGTATTGTACTGAGAGAAATATACCTGTTCTACCACAGGAACAGTTTAGGCACAGTCACACGTGTCATCTCAGGGGATATTTGTGTTAACCCTGTGCAGCTGGGATTGTATCTCCATTTTACAGAGAAAGCAACTTAGCTCAGAAAGGATGTGATTTCTCCAAAACACAAAGGTAGTAAATGGCAGAGTTGGTCTGATTGCAAACTCTCCCTTTTGTTATCCTGTCTTGCGGTTACGGATAGAACCTCACTGCTGATATCGGCAAACTGACATCTTGTCAGGAAATACATATCTTCCCAAAATAACTAGGAAACAATAAAAGAAAATGTAGAGGACTGAACGCATTAGTGTGGTTGTGTGGGAGAGTCGTGATCCTGGGCTCTTGAGGCTGTCATCTCAGCATCAGGCAGGGGCAGAGCATCCTGGCTCTGGAGTAATCTCTTAGAGACATCTGAGGTCTGGACGTTAGAGATAGTCACTGATTCTTTATATCAGGGGTGACCATACAGTCTGTTAAACTAGGCTACTGAAGATAGTGGTATGGGATGACGTAATTTTGGGAGACAGAATTTTGATATCTTTTCTCAGAAACCCTTTGTAGAACTCAGGCCCCTGAGTTCTGCAAAGCTCTCACAAAAGTGAGAGCTTTTGCTGTCAAGTTCTCATGACCTTTACTTTGAGCCTTTCAGTGCTGCTTAAATGTAAGATTTAAACACAGAATTCTTTCCAGGTGTCATTCTTTGGCAGTTAAAAAGCATACAGCTGAGGAGATGCAGAGTTGGTGCTCCTTCCTCCGCAGGCCCTCTTCTAGCAGGTTCCAGCTAAGAGTCTGCCTTCTATCTCCAAATGCAGCAGAAAGCAGTAGATGGAGCCACACAAGGAGGTGGGGAAGGCCTCAACTTAAGAGGAGAAACAAGCTCCTCAGATAAGCACAAAGTCCAAGCTTTGAAGCAGCCTGTCAAGCTGGGCGGATATGGGAGGTGCTTGCAGCCCTCCTTCGTAAGGTCATGAAGTGGAGCAGGGAGTCTGAGCCTCATGCCAAAGAAAGGGCTCTGCTTTTTATAAAATCTGTTGAATTTTCTGCACAAGGGAATTGCCAATTGGGACCCATAGATGGTCACACTAGCTGCAAGCAAGGAGTTTCCTGGCCAGCTGTGAAGGCCCAGGTCGTTTGACTTGTGATCACACTGCCGTTTCCATCTGGGCTGAGGAGGACTGATGGATCTTCGCCAGTGAGACACCATTCTAGCTTTTTGTTTCTGCTCAGAAGCATCATGTAGGCCAGAGTCTCTTTTTGGCTAAAATGCTATGCATAAAACAGTTCATTGCCTGGCAGAAACAGTCTTGAGCTGTGGCTTCTCTCTTCCCACCTACATGGTACTAAGACAGAGTGTGGCTGTATAGTTAGGTCCTGGGTAGGGTGTCCACCATCAACATGGTCTCTGGGCCAGCCAGGACCAGACACTTGCAGGGCTGTTGAGTCAAGCTGACCATTTATGAAAATCCTGTTTCAGACAGTGTGTGCCACTTTGACAAGTTTCCCAGAGTCTTAACGCTTTGTTTTACTTGACCGTATCATGGAGGTTATGGAACCTACCACAGTGCCAGGATTAAAAATGGAACAGACATAAAGAATGTACAGGCGTAGTATCCCTATCTAAAAGGCTTGGTACCAAAACTATTTCAGATTTCAGATTTTTGGGTTCAGGATGCTCAACCTGAACTCTATAAATGTGTATCTGTTCCTTCCTTCCTTTTAGCATTTATTATGACACAGCCATTGTAAAACTAGCTCTCCAGCTTTTAAGAAGGAAAGCAGGAGACATCCTGGGAAAATGTCCTACCTGGTGTCACAGTGATTGCTGGTGGCCTGTGAAGATTTTCTGTTCCTCAGGGGCAGAGGGCTCTGCAGACTTCCCGGAATCCCCTACTCCAGATTGGAGGGCCACTGATGGTGGTCACTGGCTCATCAAGCCCATGCCTTCCCTTTCCTGTGAGGCTGCCCACATGGGTACAGCCCAGGAAACTGCTTCCCTCACACAAGAAGGAAGTGTGTCTCAGAATTTACATCAGTGCCACTCAAAGTGTGATCTCCTGATGACCAGCTTCCTCATCAGTTGATTAGAAAAGCACACTCATTGGCACCTTCTCTCAAATCACGAACTCTGGGGTGAGTCTCAGAAGCCTATGTTTTGAGGACCCTATAGCTGACTGGTATGCACCAAAGTGTGAAAACTGTTATGCTACAGGCATGTGATTGGAGGACAAAGGAAAGAAAATCTCTGCCCTGGGCATTCTAAACACTCTTCACATACCAGAATCAGGAGGGAGTTTATACTCTGAGGTCAGACTGCTGGGCCTGACCTCTCGCTCTTTGGCAAAGTTGCTGTGTGACCTTGAACAAGTTCCTACAGTCTCAGTGGGCCTCTGAATCCTTATTTGAAAAATAAAACATCATGACACTTATCTCTTCTGGTTGTTGAGAAGCATAAATTGGTTCATCCTAGCAAAATGCTTAGACCAGTACCTGCCATGTGATCAGAATTCAGAGAACATTAACTCTGTCACCTTCATTTTCAGGCAGCATGTTTGAGTTGAAGGTTTTATTTTGATGGTGCTTTGAATAGCTAAATCTTACATCTACCAGTTACTGTAGGTGTTAGAACAAAGAAACCTGGACAATAAGAATCATGGTGGCAGCCTCTATAGTAATCCTTTATAGAAAGAATTCTTAATCCTATAATATATAATGTAAAGATTCTTTAATCCTTATAGAAAGATGCAATAGGAATCATTCTGTATTTTACAGATAGGTACTTGAGATACTACTTTTTAAGTGGTAAAGCTAAGATTAGAACTAATTCACTTTGCAAAAAACAAGCATTGAATAATCACAAATTGAGGAGTTTTCAGAGTCCTGTTTCCTTCCCCCTAGGAAACGAAAGAGAAAGATGGCATTAGCCTGCTATTCAAGATCCCTCCCCACATTCCCTGGAGTCTGATATGGACAGTAAAAGAGCTGGCCTTCCTAATATGCACAAAGAGAAAACACTTAAGAGTGATAATTAAATGAGTTCGTGTTCAAGAGGTACTTAAATGGGTTAAAATCAATATGTAGTCAAGTAAGTGTACAAAACCACGTTAGCTGGCTTCCTTAATGTTTCATGGGTGCAGTTCTTTGTTTTAAAAGACTCTAGTGCAGCTCTGCCCTGC
This sequence comes from Dolichotis patagonum, assembly GCA_004027295.1. Classification (NCBI taxonomy): domain Eukaryota; kingdom Metazoa; phylum Chordata; class Mammalia; order Rodentia; family Caviidae; genus Dolichotis; species Dolichotis patagonum. The sequence continues at coordinate 47,942 of PVJX010012518.1, forward strand.
AGTGGATGCGAATGAATGCAGAGGCAGAGAGGATGAGAGGTTTACAAGTCCTGGGAGGCCAGCTTCTCAGAGTCTGGCGCCAGGCTGGCGTGGCCACAGCCGGGGCACAGAGAGAAGAGGAAAGCTGCATATTTCTCTGATGGTCTCTTCTGCTGTCATAGACTGAGTTCCCTAAAATCAAATCCTGAGACAGGACATCTTGTAAAAAGTGATCTATTTGAAAGCATTTCTAGGAGAATGGGGAAGTAGGAGCTGGGAAGGGAAGGAGGCCCAGAAAGGATATGATATCAATAAGTCCTCGGCAGAAAGAAACAAGGTGGGAGAATTTGGCACAATCCTCTGTATAGGTCATATTTCAGAGTATCCTTGTCAGGAACAGGGAGCTTGATTAAGTGTCCTCCCAAAGAAATGGAAATTTCTAAGTGCTGCCATCTCTTCATGTTCCCAAACAAAGAGGGTTTAGTGGCCCACAATTCATCCTCCAGCAGAAGACATGGATGCTAGCATTAGGGGAGCCAGACTACAAGGATAACAAGACCTGTGGGGTTGCCGAGAGAACTCGGCCAGTGCGGAGACCTGTCCTTCCCACATGTTGGCCTGAGAGAGATGGTGTGTAGTCAAAACAGCCATCTAAAACAGGACCAAAAACCTATATGGAGAGCAGCACATGAACACACTTTCAAGGGGAAAAGAATAAGCAAAACTGTTCTGCGTGGGACACATAGAAAATGACATGGAAACACAGCAAATACTGATGAATCAATTACCACTACGTGGTTAGAGCCAGGAATTCATAAATCAATCCAATTTTCTCTCATCAGCAAGTAAGGCAGCTCTTAATGTAATGAGAAGTTCAATATATTCCACCAAATTCAGAAACATACTAATTCTTAGGCAGTGTTATGAGCCCTTTTTTGAAGGACCACAGAAAAATCATTAATTTTCCACAAACAACTCTAGCAAGATTGAATTTAAAACCTAGTCATTAAAACAATAAAAATCAACCCTTACTATTTATATGTGCAAGTACTAGCTAATAATCTGAAAATGCTGAAGCCAAATATAAAAAAAAAAAAATCAAGAAAGCCCCATCTCCCTGTGTTGTCTTTAAACATACAAAAAAGATACATAACTTTAGCTTTTAATTATAGTAGTGGGTCTTTCTTAATTTGGTATTCCTGTAAAACTGTTTTTCAGTTTTTCTAATTGTGTATAGAGTGCTGAAGTTTTTGACATTGGCCTTTTTCCTTTTTTTCTTATGATTTTTTAAAAAGAGGATAAGATAGAAATAAATCAATCAAAACAAACCAGTGTAAAAGATACAGGGCTTCTTTCAATGTTTTCATTCATCAGTTGGAATGGTTTTAATCTGTTGTGTTTGACTTTATTATGCATGATAGTATGAACAGCGGTTTTGAAGAAAACAAAACATTATGGCAGCCACTACTGATTTAATACTGTCTTTCTTAGAAGTCCTACCATGCTTCTACTCTGCTATTACCATCGGTTCTATCATGTTGTGTCTTATTGGGATTTTAATATATGTGATAGTATAAACAAATCTTTTTATTCAAAATGAGATATTATAGTAGCCATTGATCATAGTTATTCGGTTCAGAATGTCCTGTAATTCTTTCATTCTCTTGAACAGTTTTATACTATTGTGTTATGTTTGATATTATTATATCTGAAACTATGCTCAACTATAGCAGAGAGAAGAAATATTTTGACAGCTACTGTTAATGTCCAGTTGTCTTGTTGTAAAGCATTGTGTTGCTTATGTTGTTCTGTTCTGATCTGCTTTGTTCTGCCCTCTTTTGTTTTATTCTCTTTAAAATAAAAAAAAGTAATAAGAACTGTAGGAGTAATAAAACCCAAAATGCATAATTGCTACTGTAAAAGAGAGAACAAAAGAAAGTGCTCTAAAGGATATAACTGCGTGTATGTTTAAGTGTGGAAGATAGATGACCATACTACTGTTTTTGTTGAGCAGAACTGTTAATAGTCTCACTGTTTGAATGTCTACTTTGTATGCTTTAATTTTGTAACTTGAAAAACTATTTCCAAGATGACAGTATGTAATTTATCAACTAGTGATTTCTTAATGGGTTTTTGTTGTTGTTGTTTTCTTTTTTTCCTTTGGAATTCTGTATTGTTGCTACCCTTTTTTCTGTTTTGTTTGTTTTTTTTTTCTTTCTAAATAAAATTAA
>PVJX010012519.1:6145-50201 GCA_004027295.1 Dolichotis patagonum
TTTTAGGGCTTGAAATACTTCACTCCAAGCTCATCTTAACTTGAAGGTTTGTGCTAAGAAGTCTGCCATGATTCTAATAGGCTTTCCTTGATAGGTGAGTTGTATCTTTTCTCTAACAGCTTTTAGTACTCTTTTTTTTGTTTTATGTGTCGGATCTTAATTATTATCTGTCTGGGTGTAGATTTATGTTGGTTATGTCTGTTTGGCATTCTATATGCCTCACTTATTTGTATATCAGATTTTTACTCATGTTTTGGAAATTTTCTGCTATTACTTCTGTGAATAGCTTATTTATATCCTTTGTGTTGTCTCCTGCATCTTCATTGACTCCTATTAGTTTTACATTGTTTCTCTTGGCATCACGTTGAAGCTGATGGGTTGTCATTTCATGCTGCTTTGTTGTTTTTATAAGTTCTGTCCTTTCATGGTCACTATCTGTGATGTTGTCCTCAAGTTCTGAAATTCTATCCTCAGCTTCATTTAAACACTTTTGCCAGTTTTCAATAGAATTTTTTGTTTCTTGGATATTTCTTTGAATTTGTTTCTGCTTGTTTTCTACATTGTTCATTCAAAGTTTCAATCAATTTCCCATGCTCCTGTATTATTTTATCTATTTCTTCCATAGCTATGTTGAACAAATCCTTTATTAGGTTGTTATTTCTGTCTTTTTAAAGACATTACTTCTAATTTGATTCCCGCTGTAGTCCTGTAGTCTCATGGATTTTTTTCTTTCCTTCATTTGCTATCTTTTCAGAGATTTTTGCTGTATGACTTTTAAACTCCTCTATTTTCCTGTCACCTGTTCTTGCACCTGATGGACTAAATGTTTGAGTTTGCATTTTAGTTTTTCATTTTGTCATGTTCACCTTCTGGGCCAATATCTGGTTATTTAATCCCAATAGTCACAACTTTCAGCAGTGTATCTCCTAGGGTCCTACTGTGTGGTTTATCTCCACCTGATTGCTGGGTACATAGTGACGCGAACCTTCCTGGGTCCTCTATCTGGGTGATGGGCTACCAACTCTCCTGTCAAACCAGTGCTGCCAGTCCACTGCAGTTCAATGTTCTGGGAGGGAGAGTGGGAGCCAAACGTTCACAACAGTGCTTGGTCTAAGAGATGGGGAGGGTAGCCAAGGGCAGCGGGCTGAGCCCGGGTGGATGCGGTGGTCCTCTGGGTCAGCACATGGGAGGAGTGTGCCAGGTTGTAGGCACGGCTCAGTGGCCTGAGCTGGGGAAACTGGTCCTCCAAGTCTTTAGACAACCAGCCTAATACTGTTTAGACAGTGGAAGGAGCCCTGTGTTTCATAGGAATGTGTATTTTCTAAGTCTGAGCTACATTTTATTTAAGAAAACTCATTTTACAGAAGTTTACCTTAAAGTCTACAAGAGATTCTAATAGTACTCTCTCTAGTGCTACTGTCTAAATAAAGTTAAGCAAACAGTAGCAGTAAATTTAGTGATGAGTTTAAAAGCAACATATAAAAACAACACTTTATAATATTCCTATGTTTCAACTTAGATATAACATCATTTAAAAAATTATAACAGATAAAATATAAGCAATTATAAGCAGTGTGCTCAGACACAACAAATAAAACTATGTAAGAGATAAAATATAAGCAATTATGAGCAATGGGCAAAGACATAACAAAATTTGAAGCATAAAAATTTGTTACCTAAATGAGTCCCCAGCCCAGGTTCTATGAAACAAAAGCAAACTTTCACCTCCATCCAGTGATCTCAGTGGGATCTGCAAATGATACAGGGGAATGAAACTCTCAACCTGCTAGATCTTCAGGAGGAATATAGTTGCATTTATTTTATCTTTTGTATTGAGGCCCACAGAGGAAGTGTCTGCTTCCCTCACATTGCAAAGTATCTGATCTTTTGTACCATCTCCTTCAAGAGTCTACCCTTGTCTGATTGCCTATAAGAGTTCTCTGCTGCCTGTACCAAAATACCACTCCAAATAGGACACTCATATTCATTATTCCTAGGAGAAGTTTTTCTATGAGTGGCAGAACAGTAAGGAAAACTGGTTAAGAAAAAATACCATAAAAGAGCTGATTGCAATTATCAGAAGCAGTTGTTTTTTATTATTGATTGGTCACCTGTCAGCCACATGGAGTTGTCTGATTATATTTACAATAGTATAAGTAATTGCTGTCCTGAAATCTTGTCCTTACTAGCATAAGTTACAGGTAGCATTAACTGTGTGACAAAATAGAAATAACCATGCAGCCACATGGGAAGACAGAATAAAGACAACAGCAGAAAAATGTCACAACCTGAAGAAATTCAGAGGAACTGAAATGTTCAGCTTGACCAGACAATAAAAAGACTTAAAGATTCATCACATTATCAATCACATAAAATGAAAATATATTCCAAGCACCTGAAGCTTCTTTCGAAGTTATACTTGGAAATCTCAATTCAAATACCATTGTATTGGGTTTTTTGTTAATTTTAAAAACAAAAAAATAGAAACAATGATGCAGAATTAAAAAAATTATAGGAGATTAACATTGGTTAATATATTGCATATTGTCATTTTCAAAGTAGTTGTTCAGATTACAAAATATAGGCAGGGAAAAAATGATCAAACAATTGAAGCATGAAAGCACAAGCTGTTCTTTTTGGTAGACTGTATTAGAATTTTTACAGAAAACATTAGAAGTAAAAATGGACTATAGTCAAATCAACAAAAATAAAATGGCTAAAAATTCAGGAATAAAATCTGAATTAATGTAAATTATGCGACAATTGCCTCATTCAGCAACAGAGTATCACATATTTTGGGAAAAGGAAAATTATTTGCTTAAGGAAAGTTTGTGATTATATGTGAAATTTCATTTTGACCCTTAAGAACTGATGCTTGCATTGCAATAGACAAACACATAGCAAGTTATCATGGTCCTATGCTGGAAAATATTGAGGATGTAAGCATGCCATATTTCTTTGGAAAATAATGAGACTGTAATTATTGATTGATCTATGTGAATATGATAGGACAGGTAATTGGAAGGGAAGGGAAATGATATGAGAAAAAAGTTTTTGGGATTTTAATGTTTTTAAATTAAATTAATTAACAAGCCTATACATATTTCCAGGGTATTAAATGATAGTTCTGCAATTCTAATTTTAAAATAAATTTAAAATATTTTAAGCTATATGTAAATTTTAAATATTTTAAATCAAATTTTAAAATATTTTAAGCTTACTAAAACTAAAAATTGTAGCTATTAATGAGATAACAAAGAATGTGTATACATATATATGTATATATATATACATATATATATATAAATTACAATTATTATTTCTGTAACCTGATTGTATCTTTCTCACAGTGTGATTATGTTTATTTTAGTTGACAAAGATGAGGAGAGATTGTCATAGACAGCTAAGTTAAATAAAAATATTATAGACATTCAGATAAGGCTAGACCCTTGAAGGAGCCTTTGCAGAAGACAGAATACCTGGCAACTTGTAGAGGAGACAGGCACCTCTGCTGAGGGCCAGACCTCAAGATAAAAGACAAAATCAATGCACCCACATACTTCCTAAGGATAGATATCAGGGACTGACGTTCTAAATAAGTTTAGATCACCTTGAGGAAGCCGGGAAGAGTCACTGACCCAACCTGCTACAGGAAGAGCTCCTCTTCTGCTTACTGTCCCCTTGCTACGTGACTCACTTCCCCACTTGATACCAATTTAATCAATTTTACCTGAGCTATTATAATCTTATTGCTTGACCACAGTTTTGTCCCACCTCATGCTCACCTTGTGATTTCTCATTTTTTCCCAACTTGCACCCAACTCGCCTTGTGGATTTACTTTATAAAAATACTTAGAGAAGGCAGGGTCCCTGGCAACTCACTGAGGACTATTTTTTCTTTCTTTTTTTTTTTTTTTTTGATCTCTCTCTCTCAGACAGAAACTTTCTTACCCCCGGTATATATGTTCTGCTCTTAACCTTTATTGTTCCTAAGACTCATTCTTTGATTTTAAAGAACACTAACTTATGCCTGGGAGTTTTTCCTCACATATTTAGATAAAAAGAAAAAGGAGAAGGTAAAAGTACAGAGACTATTCAAAACTAATGTAATTGATGCCAAAGAAGGGCTTATAGTCAGGTCCTTATAAAATCAGTGTAAGGAATGGTGAGGACTTTTTTTTTTTCTCCACAAACAAAGGAACAAACAGATCAAATCATGCTCAAATCTGCCTGTGCAGTGAACAGGTGGAACTGGAATTGAAGCAGGCATTGGGTAAAAAGGAACAGGTGCACAGGCTCTCCCTGGGAGGCTTGGTGGAAACGTCTGACCAGCCTGCAGTCCGGGTGCCACTTGTGAGTAATTCTGGGCTGTCCTTCAACTGCCAACAGTGTGCCTGGCCTCTAATCTAGGTCTGTGAGTCCCAATCCTCACTCCTCAGCTTCCCCACACAGAGACTTGTTTCGGCCAGGTTCTCGGGGTCATTTTAGGTCAGGTCCTAGGGCTCTGCACCTGTGTCCTGAAAAACAGCTTGAACAAATTTGAGGAAAAGGGAAACTGTCATTTTGTGTTTCTGTTTCATAATTGCTAGTATCAGTTGGATGGCTATATAGATTCCATTCCTTTATACATAAAATGAAAAAAAAATTCCTTTCTTTGTGCAGAAAAAAAAAGCCCTCACCATTCCTTACACTGATTTTATAAGTACAATGCAAAACATGTGCCTGTGTTTGAAGTTTAGAGTTAGGCTGCCTGCTCTAGTGTGTTGCTTCTTTGAGGATGAAAATGTGGATGAAAATCACAGCCCAGATTTACAATTGAAAATTATGGGCCCAATTTATAGACTTAATATTCTTTTCTTTTTGGTAAGTTTTCTAAAAAGTAAAAAACCAAACCAAAACAAAAAAGTTGTTATCTTGGATAACTGTTTGTTCTGAATCTGCAGTTTTTCATAATACTTTAATTTTAAAATCATGAATGGCTTGTCTCCTTTCTAGCTACCTTTATTTGTACTCTATCTTAGTAAAACTGATACTTTTGGAAAGCAACTATTTCTTAGGAACCATTTAATTTTTTTTCTTTGTGATAGTCTCATTAGTCTGAAATCATTAGTTGAGCCACCATGCTCCAATTCACTACATTGCTTAAAATTGGAAGGCAAAGCCAAAGCAAGAAGTTGAGCTACTCACTTCCATGTCAGGGTTGAATTTTTCTTTAGTTTGATTATAATTCTCAGAGAAAGAGTATTAGCTAAGGAAGATTCAATTAAATGTGAGTTTAAATATTGGTTAAACCAGTAATTTTTGTCCTGATATAAGCCACTTTAACTTTTATATAACGTACTACAGAGACTCAAAATAGTAGTTACATAAAATAATTTCTGAAAAATTGGAAGATCTATGTATTCATTCCTCATATGTCCACTATTACTTCACAATACATTGCCTTAAAATTATGATAGTAAAAAATAATTAAGAATGTGTATTTTGAAACACTATCATTTTCTTTTAAATTTTTGTAGGTGTCAAATCGTTTTTTCTCTTCTGTCATGTGTTAACTGAAAAAGAGCAGAGAACTTAATATGTAATGACTACCTAAAGTCCAAAAGAAACACAAAAGGTGTCATAATGTATGATCTATTAAAAATGATTGAACATCGCACAAGATAAGTGAAAGAATCCTGGACTAACCAAAAACAAAATCCAAACCAGTCTAAAACAAAGCAAAATAAATTAGGAAAGATATTGTTCAAAATGTCAGCATGAATATATTACGGAACAATGATTTGCAAAAACCATGACTTAGGGGGCATATCTGGCTCAGTGCATTTTTACATGGCTCATGAGTTCAGGTTTTTTTTTTTCCTATTTAACTTTAAACAATATTTCATGGTCTATGAAATTCTATGAAATTCAAATTGCAATGGCCATATATAAAATTTATTGGAAGTCAGCTATGATCATTCGCTTATGTAATATGTATGATGGCAGTAATGCGTGAGTGATGGAACTGAATTGATGTCAAGGAATCCATGAGTTTAAATAGTTAAATTATTTACTACCTGGGATTTTAAGAGTACATTTACTGACTCCTGATAAAGATATTGTATATGAACTGAGAATGGCTCCATTTAAATTACTGGAAGCACTTTAGCACTGAACTTTGTTGACAATGACAACGCTGTGCATAAATATATATGCTAGATATAAATTATTTATTTATTTCTGGATGCATACTTGATATTGCTTACATTATTTTTACTGCATATCCCAAAGAAAAGTTAAATAATAAAGACTGAGTACAGAGAATTTTAAAAGGTTGTGTTTGAAATATTGCTCAGTCATTTAATTTGAACATTAAGGAATTATTAAATGATGTAATTAGTTTGGATTTCATTTTTGAAATTTATTTTTTAAAATGTATTTATCTATCAACTATGAAATATATATGCTCTTATTCAACTTGCAAGCCATTAAATTATTGTTTTAAATATTCTGGTAAAAGGCATGAGAGTTGTAGGTCAGACATAATGACAGTCTATCATTCACAGTAATAATAATAGCCACTTCCTCAAGCTCCTAGTCATTAGAGCAATAATATGAGAACTAGATGATGTCAACACCCTCAGTGGAACATAAAATGATCCATGAACCTAAAAAATTCCAATTTTTCATAATGGATCATGAGTTCTCTCTCTCTGGCTCCAGAAATAGATCTTGACTTTATAATATGTGGTAGGAAGAATCCTCGATCGTGTTCTAGAAGAAGAAGCTATCTGCATTTGGTTGCTGTACAACTATGCTCAAAAATATTGTTTGGCATAGATGTCAGTCCATATATCTGCTTCCAAGACCTACAGAAATGCAACGCGCCTAATGACCATTTCACTATTATATCTACACTTCTTTTCTACATATCTTTACTTTATGTCAATTTTCCCATTAGTACATCACCCCCTTGGCCATTCATTAAACTGACGGATAGAGGATAGGACCAAGTACACTCATAATGGTTCAAATAGTGCTTAGTTAGGACTACTGTCAACAGGAATCCAAACAGCAGAATAAAGCCAGTCCGCAGCAATAGCCCCAACTAACCTTGCTTTCCCCACTTCCCCCACTCTGGAACACACCTAGCTGAACATATCCTCCTGCAATTAGCAGTAAGAGTGTATGATAGGCAAGGAAAGGTCTCCTTACTGTCCCCTTCACATGTGGTTCCTTTAGCTGGATCTAATAAACAAGAGCTAATTAAGCAGGAAGAGAAAACCCACAAATAACTGTTTTAATTTTATATGTACAAGGGAATCTTTACAATAGATTGCAGTTTGAAGAAATGACCAAATCATGATACTTTTATACTTTTTAGAGAAAGAACAATAAATGTATAAATGAATAACAGGACAAATGGAAATTTTACTATAGAAGTAAATTACAGCTAATAAAGTCTGAAAATGTTATTAAAAGATATGGTAGCATAAGTAGAACCTATGGGAGAGTAAGTGTTACTGCAGGGTTCATTCAGGTACATTGTTACCCAATTACCAGGCTCTGCTGACCAAGGCCATTTTCCAGCCTTGCTATGTTAAAGACATCTCTTTTGTATTGAACACTTCCTGGTGATTAAGACAAAACACTTGACACCAAAGATGTAAAAAGGAGAGAATTGTCTCGTAGTTTTAGGGGACGTAGTTCATAGTTGAGTGGCTACCAGTCTGAAAGGGCAAGCAGAGCAAGGGCCCAGTAAAGGACAAGTGTCCGATCCATGGAAACTAGGAAGGGCCCAGCAGAGGAAAACGCTCCACTCATGGCTGCCAGGAAGCATGGAAGGATGAGAGGAAGCAGGAACAAAATATTCCCTTCCAAGTCATGAATCCCTTGAGCCGGGTTGTCTAACCATAGGGAAAGGGAGCAGACAGAGGGTGACATCATGGGATAAAGCCATCAGCAAGCTTTCTGGCAAATTCTGAATAGGAAGATGACGCCTTTGCTGGAAGGAACAATTAGACAGGAGCCAATAATATGAGTGCCAAGCATCAGGCTTAGCCAAAGTCAGCTGCTCCTCTCCACCTGCGGTAAGCTGCAAAGGACACAGAATGCGGAGGGAGATGCATCACTGAGAACTCACTAGCTTCATCAAATATATACTCATAACCAGACACTCCTGTTTATATTATTCTCTCACTGTTACTGCGTTAAATATATCCACACACCTTTACTTAGTCACTAACTTGACTTAGTATGTAAGATCTTTCTCGTAACCCCATAAATTTTAGCGATAAAACCCTGACAGGACAAAGAAAACAAAATAAAGCTCCACTTAAGAATTTTAACATAGAGCTGGGGGTATATAGCTCAGCGGCACAGCACCTGCCTGGCAAAGGTAACATCTTGAGTTCAATTCCTAGAGCAAAAAAAAAAAAAAATTAAGACGTAAACAAATGAATAAAAAAGAATTTACACATAGGCTATGGTGGCCAAATTAAAGGTCCAGGGCCTGAAACAATCCATCAGATTATACATGAAGGTAGGATGGGAATGGATCTTTTCTACCATCTAATAAAAAGGCTGCAGACAGAGGCCCACAGGTGTCCTGCCTTCTCCCAGGGAAGCTATCTCTGCCCATTTCTCTCCCTTCTTTCAAATAAAATGTTTTTGCTTTCCTTTCTGAACTTTTCATGGTGTAGCAGTGTAGTACATATGGCCAGGTATGATATAACCAGGCACTGCCTTCTGAGAGCACAACCTAGCTTTAATTCATCAATGGATCAATCCATAAATTAATATAGTGCTTCATTGTCTTATTATTTTCCCAAGGCCCCATGCCAGAACCCTAGAACATTTTAGAGGAGTTTTAGATCGAAACTATGCCTCCAAAGGTTAGGGAAGATCAAATGAATTTTTTTGAAGTTACAGATTTTTGAGTAACGTCAGTCTGAATTCAATATACCAGTTGGACATATTTGAAATAAAATATATTTAACTACTTCAATACAATGGAATGTCAGGTGGCTTTAAAACTCTGTTCTGATCTACTTTCTTGTCCTTAAATATTAATCCTGGTAAACTTGAGCATTTTAGCAATTGTAGAGTTTTAGTTTTCATTCACAAACCAAAAATATTTTTCCAAATAAATCTATGAGTTAAGAATTAATGAGTTAGAATTGCCTGCTTGCCTTCTGTGCCCTAGGTTATGTCATGGAACATTTCATCGTAACTTGAGGACAAATCTCTGTATATTGCTACCTTTTCCAATTACATGACTTCTAATACAAGGAAAGCCCCCATACAAATTGATCAGGTTTTCTTTTTATCTAGAAATCTCTAACCACTACTTTATTTTAGGAAATACACCCAGTTATTTCATGGCTGTATGATTTATTTTTGTTGTTCCTTACTATTTGAAGATTTGCGATGGCCATACTTAAGAAAGGTATAAGTCACTCTATGAATGAGAGAAACATAAGGAAAGGGAATTAATGCTTGTTTGCACAGAAACTACAATCTCAGTGCATGTAATTCACCTGACAAAATATTATTTACACATATCAGAACCTCAGTAAATTTAAAGAACACAGATTGTCCAGGACTCCAGTGTGGCTTTTTGGCACAACAAAGAGAGTTGAACAGTCTTCCCAGTTCATTTTGAATACTTCAAAGCATTCTTTATGTCTAGGGGTTACTGGATAATAATCAATCCTACCAATCCTATTTTTATATTCAACCAACTGAGTGATGCATATCTTGTTACAGATATTCACAGGTTTTTAAAATTTTTTTTGTTGACAAGTTTTTAGAAGTGTAACATTCAGTAACCCTGGTATCTGCAAAAACTTTCTTGTCATGGTTGACAAGAACGTTTGTAAATCATGGTCAGAATTGTCTTATTGAGAATGGCAGATATAGCCATCTTGGAATGGATATACAGTGGTTTTGGAAACCGTCACCAGCACGGTTTCCTTCCAGAGAAAGTATGTAGCAGCCAGTCAAAAGTTAGAGAATGTTCTTTGCTTCTTTTATCATCCAGAATCGGAGTTGCGCTCTCTGCAAGTCATAGCAATGTTGCCTCCTCTCCTCTATCACAAGCAGTGTGGCTTATCTGATCTGCAATGATTTTCTGTTTTTCTCAAACTTTCCTCCTTGCACTCATTCTCTCATGCAGATGTGTCATGTAGAAAGGAGTTCATTTTAAAAGGCTGAACAGAGACCTACTAGGTCTCCACCTTGATTCCTATGCACTGTGATAGACTGGCCTAGAGCACAGTGTTTTTGCTAAAGTGGACGCTGCCTTTATGACCTAATGTCATGTTAATCAGCCATGAGAATCCAGATGACTGTGACAGACTCAAACTTGAATTCCTGAGCCCTCTTTGGCTATGACACTCAGAAAGTGTCTCTAACCAGACCAGTTTGAGATTATTATTTGAATAGGTCTGAGTCAACTCCACAGACACAAACAACAGGAGACCTTTTGAGACCTGGATTGGGGGATTTTCTAGGTCATGTATCTTTGCAGATTGATCTTGTTCAAATATAATATATTCATTCTGTTCTCTTCATGACTGTAAGTTGTTTTATTACTTCAGCAAGTTGGCCACAGAAGTTAAGATCTTCTTAAAACGATTAAGGAAGTCCAAGTTATTTTCCTCATTGGCTACATTTTAAAGGTTTGTTTCCTAGCTCCTTGAGAAAAGAGTTGTAAAACTGGCAAAAGATTAAAAAAAAAAAAAACATTTATCTCAAGACAAACTGAACATAATACAATAATGAGTTTCCAAAGTAAAATTCTAAGAAAAGATGAGGGAAAGGCTTCTGTCATTAAGTCACTTGACTCCTATGAGGGGCACAGTGAAAGGAAAGTCAGGACAGGGGGAAGAATTCTGTTTGAAGTGTATTCAACCCCTGTTTAATCAAGAGAAAGGCCCATCAACAGCCCCAGAGTGAGTCAAGGATCCCACGTGGTCAATCCACCAGGAGGAGACAGGAGCAATGGTTGATGTAATGTGGCCTTGCTCAGCCTATGAATTACCCAACTCTGGCAGGAGTCCCAAATCCAGAAGTGCAGGGGATTGTCTGCAAAGAAACAGAGTTCTTTTTTGTGTGTCTAGTCTATATCGATAGATATGTTTCTAAGTCTGCTGTGAAGAGTCATGTAATGTAGCAGTTGTAGCAACTGGCCAGATGTGGGTTCATCAGCAACTTGACTCTGGTTGGTCTTATCAGGATACACAGCCTCATCACAGATATTTGTGTAAGTTGCACTGAAAACGCAAGTAGTGTGTTCAATCAGCACCGTAATTAGTTTCCACTCCTCATGACTACAAAAAGATTGCTTTGTTCTGCAATCAGTAAATTTTCAAGTGGGAAACCAAACAGCTAAGCCGTTGCCAGCATTGAATCAGTGAAAGTGTACACGGATTCACTGGCACAGATAATGCACTGTGCTGTGAGGAAAGCCTTGAGTTATCTTCGCTGAGCGGAACAAGCACGTCTGTTTTCACTTCTGAATAGCGTGCTTTAGGTTGAACTGCAGAAGCTTAGTAGACACCAGTGGGTTTCAGCTTAGTTGAGATATCAGCAAAAGAGTCCAAGCATGTAGAAGATACTCAGTGAACTGAAGGCTCTGCTGACCCGCTGTCTTTGTTTCAGTGGATGGAAAAGGCATTAGTGTTTGCCCAGAAAAAGAGACACTGATTTTCCTTTTCCTTCTTCTCCTTCCTTCCTTCCTTCCTTCCTTCCTTCCTTCCTTCCTTCCTTCCCTCTATCCATCTTCCCTCTCCCTCCCTCACTCTGGTGGAAAGAAGGAACTCTCACCCTGTGGAATAGGAAAATACACAAAAACAAAACAATTCCTTGGAGAGCTTCAGAAAGGGAAAAATCAATCTAAAATGCCTCATTTTTAAAATTACTTTAAATTCTCTCTTCTACTGAATACTTTCTCAAGTCATGTAGTTAAAAGCGAACACTTCTTCTCCCCATTGTTAGGTTGGTGCCTAGGATGCTTACATAAAGCAATCTTAAAATGCTATGCCTTCCCTCCCTGAAGTGACCCAGCATGCTCAATGTGCGTATATGACACCGGTCCTCTCTGGAGAAACGGAGCCCGCTGCGTTGCTCCTTACCATCCTTTGAGCTGAGGCCAAGGTAAAAGCTGAGGGGAACACTACTAGGGGTTAGGAAGCCTGGAAGGAGACATTTGCTGATCCAGTGCACATTAGCTTTTAGTTCTAGAAACTACTCACTTGCTTGGAAATCAAACTTCAGAGGGTTTTGGTCCATACAGAGCTTTCCACTATATGGTAACATCCTCACTGCTTATTTAATTTGTTTCAGAGTACAGGACTTCCTACCCCACAGCCACAATTGCATGTGCTTGGTTCTAACCATGCTGCCAGATTCTTCATTTTCAGACTAACAGCCCTTTCTCTGCCCACCCAGAGAGTAATCTATGGCCACAGTGCCATTTTGTCACTGTACTTTGATGCCAGCCCTACTTCTTAGGCTGTTCAGACAGGTATGGGAGTGACACATCCTTATTCCCATTTTTTCTACATCTACTCTCCAATTTTATACGTTAAATGTCAGTGGATGTGGCTTTATCACCTGATGCAGTGATGGAGCCTCGTCTTTCTTCTAGAGAGTTATATCTCATTTTTCTATCTTATCTTCCTTGCTGTAACTACCAAAAATTGTGAAACATTGGCTTTACAAGCTAAAAAAAAAATAGTGTGCCACTGTTTTGTGGATGTTTGCATAAGACACTAAACACCCGATTAAGACAGAGGATTCACGAAAGTAGTACAAATGATCCGAGCTGAATGATGGACTATGTTGTATAAGAGAAACTGGGTTTGGGAGCACATGGTCATAAACCCAGAAATCTGGGAGGTGGACTGCCATTTTAAACTCAGCCTGTTCAAGTTAGTAATTTTGAAATCTTGTCTCACAGAAAAAGGAAAGAAGGAAAGAGAAAGAAAGAAAGAAAGAAAGAAAGAAAGAAAGAAAGAAGAAAGAAAGAAAGAAAGAAAGAAAGAAAGGAAAAAGAAATAAAAAAAGAAAAAGAAAGAAAGAAAAAGCAAGGGAGGGAGGGAAGAAGAAAAGGCTGGTGGTTTAGCTTGGTGGTTAGTTCCTTGGTTACCTGCATATGAGGAGCATAATTGTAGGAAAACTGAATCCCACTATTTCTATCTTTCAGGGTTGTTTGTTATATTAATGTCCTTTCTGGAATAAAAAGTAGTCAGCATTTCTGCTTATAAGATGTGCAGGAAGACAGGCAGCCTGTGAATAATGGTTTTCCAATAATGCAACAATTAAACCAAATATACTATGGCATTTAGAAATAACCTTAAAAATGGGATCTGTAAATCTTAATGGTCTAATTCCTTTCTGTCTTATTTTTAAATTATAAAATAAATGACAACTTCTCCACTATAAAATTTAGAATTTACCATTATTCACTCATGATAGTCATCATTTTTATAATCTTGGAAACATGCTCAATGTATACATTTTTATACTTTGAATTTTGAGCTTTTTCAAATTAAAGTTGAGTATTAACATTTACTATGAATTAATATATGTTTATTATAAGTTAATAGGTATTTTTTCTTTATATATTAAATGATGCTGTGTAATTAGTAATAAATATCAACTGATGAATTTATGATAATTTAGTCATTTTCTTCTTTTTAGGTATCTATTGCTTTAGTCTTAGTCTTTAGCCAGCTCTGACTTGGTATGTTTCTGCCTTCATTAATTTAAGTGTGAAGTTTGTGAGATTATAACAGAAAAAGAAGTAGTTATCTATATCTGAGGTTTTGTTATTCCTAGCTTACCTCCACTGCCTAGGGTTGTTTTATGAAAGTCTGGGAAATAGTAATAACATGAAATAGCGTCAATTATGGCAGCCTCATTCTTTTTCAAAGATTTTGATGTTAGTGCTCTCTTAGGAAAGTAAGCACTTTGATCATTTTTCCAGGCTTGGAAATGGATTCTGAGTGTCAGGTTAGCGTGGTACAATGCCATGGTGTGGCAACTTGGATAATCAGGAAGAGAGTTTTGATAGATAATATGTAACAGAGAATTACAGAAAGAACAAAGCTATCTAGCCTTCTTAAAGAGCCTGCCAGAAAGCGCTTTAGAGTAGAACGACAGACACTTCTGTGATATTTGTCAATATTTTTCTAATAAGAATTCAGAATATTAAAAGATAACTTATTCTTAAATTATATTAAAGGTGTGCATTTCAGGTAAGCAGTAAAAATGTGATATTTGCTTTGTTTATAAGTTGGCCCAAATGCTTCATATAAACTAATCTCTACTCTCTATTGCCTTTTTATTGTGTCCATCAATGCCTGAATATTCAGACAGATAAACAATTGACATCAAAAAATGTTGGAAGGAAATGTAGAAGGAACTTATTTAATAACATGTTCTCTAGAATGGACAGTATGGTTTAACTAGTCAGCGACAGAACTATAAGTTTACATAATAGTCTCAATATATTATGAAAGAAATTTTTATTGATTTATGATGTCTATCATGGTTGATAATTAAGTAAATTCTTTAAAAGATCAAGGTGGATGCCAAAAATTAAAATAAGACCAAAGTTATCATTTGAAGGGTCAACTATTCAAAATGACAGAAAAAGCCTGACAACTTTGACATGCCATATCCAGAGGAATGGCTTTGGTTAATGCGCCTATGAAAAGTGAGAGCCTTGATAAATTATGGAAAACCCAATTACCTAAAAACAAAATGAGAGATATGGGCAACTCTGAATGCAGGCCCTAACTCAGCCTGTGATCTTGCCTGCCCTTCTAAAATCAGATTCATATTTATTGTTTGATTATTTCAATGAGAAGTCCTCTACTTTACTCCTAGACATTTTTAGTAAATTATTTTGGATCAATATTTTTCTTTAAAAATTTCGTAATGAATTTTTTTTCAGGTTGACAAACACTAAACTGAAACTTTGTCCTTCTATCTGGAAAGACAGATTAAGTAACATCAAAGAGCTTGTGATAACACTGATTGAATGCAGACTTGCAAAAATAATAAAATAAGGTTATTACTTTAACGTAGTAAGTGAGATTTCTGTTTTCATTTTAACCAATATTTTAATGCATTTGTTTATACAAGTCATTCTTTTCCTTCTGTTACTGTTTTCATTTTTCTCACTAAGTGTATAACACACACACATGAAACTAAACTAAAATAAAATAATGAAAATAAAAATAAATGTAAAACACAGTATTTTCTTTAATTTTTATTTATTTCCTTCAATAAATCTTGCTTTACAAAAGTAAATATTGTCTTTAAATTTAAAAAATCGGTTTTCCTATTATAATCACAATATTATCCCAGAGCCTCCAAATTAATGTCTTTTATGTTTCTTGCTTTCTACAATTTTAATTTAACATAACTATGCTTACATAAATACACTCATATTGGTTAAAAGAATGCCATTTAACTTATCCTATACAATTTCAACCAAAAAACTGGTACATGGCTTCAGATTTTAAAAAGAATTTGCAATCTGATTTATTTTTATCCGGTACAAATATATAAAAGATCCTCCCCCAAACGCTTATAAAGAAGGCAGCAAAAAACCATGAGATAGATACCTTTGCTTTGCCTCAGAAAAGTTAC
Source organism: Dolichotis patagonum (assembly GCA_004027295.1). Lineage (NCBI taxonomy): Eukaryota > Metazoa > Chordata > Mammalia > Rodentia > Caviidae > Dolichotis > Dolichotis patagonum. Next base: position 21,794 of record PVJX010012519.1, read on the forward strand.
AAGTATTGCACTGTAAAGTTTATAAAACTTGTGCAACCAAACATTGCTGTAACGTTACAATGCCGTGTAGATATTGTATTTGCCTATGTCAGAAGTGAGTGAGTCTTCTACTGCTGTTCCCACTCTTACTACTGGAATTGTTTCACAGATCTTTCCGACAGAGCCTCCTTTTGGTATTACTACAGACCAATAGCTTCACCACAGTGTGTTATTTATTTCAGTATCCATTCATATGTCTATTAAACAGATATTTATATCACGCCTGTCACTTGCTAGATCGTTTTCTATGAACTGGGGATAAGAAGTGAGCAAATCCATCTCCCCACAGAGTTGCTACCTTGCAGCCTTGTATCTAAGTTTACCTTACAGTTTCATGATCGTGACTGGCTAATATACAGAATTTGGTCCTGCAACGTCAGAATACACCCTGGGTGAGCAGATGCTGGTGTCTGGTTCAATTGACTTCTCATTTCAGGCGCTTACACCGCCCTTTCACTCACATCAATTCTATAGCTAAAAAAATTAGAAAGACGCTTGTAGCCCTCTAACGACCAATTCTTATATTAAACACATACTTTTTGGAAATAAGCACATGTCAAGGCATACACATTTATTAGCTCATTTAATACTTTAAACAATGTGAGCTTATTATTAGTGATAGCAATAATTACTATTAATCAATTTTATTTGTATGTATAAGTTACCATTTTAGGAACCTTTTTAAATGTTCAGTAAAATTCTCTGATATATTTACTATCATCTTCCTGTCTTAGTCCATTCAGTTTGCTATAGCGAAATACTATAAACTGAATGGCTTATAAAAGACATAAATTTATATCTCAGTTCTGGAGCCTGAAAAGCTTGAGATTGAGGTACTGACAGATAGCAGGCTGATGAAAAATCATTCTTGGCTCATAAATAGTGCTTTCTACTTCTGTCTTCCTATGATGGAAGAGAAAACAAACTTTCTGGAAATTTTTTATAAAAATACTATTCCTGATCATCAAGATTCCACCCTTATAATGACTTCCCAAATGCACAACCTCCTCAGTTTGTCATGATGTTAACTATATTTCAACATATAAATTAGAGGACGGACAGAGACAAATCATGTTCCCCCATGGGAACAGAAATTAGAAGTAAAACAATAAAGTCACTTAGCCTAGTGAATGACAGCAGCAGATTCTCAGAGCAGACAGTCTGGATCTAAAGCCTGTGTTCTTCACTTGTATGCTATGTGACTTCTCAAGTCACTTCCCTGCCTCGTCATCTTCATTTAATTGATGAGGAAAAGGGGCATAAAACTTTTACCAATTTCTCAACAATTATACTGGTTGTAAATTGTGGAACTCAAGTTTAATTGTAACTTTAAAGTCTGGTCTGTGGGCCAGATGTTATTTTAGCTTATGCGTCACCAAAACCCACAGAATACTTTGCAAGTACTCTATTCTAAGAGGCAGAGTCCGTTTTGTTTTCTCATTGGTAAAGAATCTATGTCCTGTGTCAAGTGCATGTAATAGGAGGAAGAAAAAATTTTGTTCTTCTCATTGTTTTGCCTTGGCAACTCCTCTGAATGTCAGTTCTCAGAAATCTTTCTTAGGATAAATCAAAATACTAAACAATATTTCTGCTTTCCATACTATTACTGCATTGTTTTTGTTTTATTTCTTTTAATATTTTGATGGGAATGAGAGAAGCTGATGGGGGTTACTCATTTTCCAACATATTCTCACCTCCTTAAATTCTGTATTTTAAAGTAAATTAAACATGTGCCCGTCCTTATTAGTTTAATATTTTTGTAGTAGCCATTATGAATTCCTTTTCCTGATGTCACCAAAAAAATGAGGATTCAGTATCAGTGTACAGAGATAAGATGCCACAAACATCCCCCGTAGGCAAACACATCTGCTTTCTAAAGGAATGCAGGTCACCATGGAAACGGCTTTAAGGCATATAGACTACATACATTAATGTACATCAGCCTAGCTCCAAGTTTTCATGTCGGTGTCTGCTGGAGCAGATGCATGCCCCCCATAGGAACACAGGAATTTGTTCAAGGTCACTCCTCCTTAGCGGCGGGAAATGGGATTTGAGACTCCGGTCCCTCGACCTCCAGCCTGCTGCTCCGCTTGCCAAGCCACACTGTCTTCCAAGCTGTTCGCCTGTTAGTGTGCCCCCCAAGAGCAATTAGTTGTTCGCGAAGGTTCTTTGCTGCACACACAGAACAATTAAAGAAAAGTCTATCTGTGAGAGAAAATGAATTCTGATTCCCCGAAGGATACTATGTGGATGCCGGTTCCTCGGGGGCTACGTTTACACAGAGAATCTCAGCTGCAGAGCACACTGGACTTCTTGACTGCTGAACGTGGTTATACATGTCATCACCGGCACTGCCGGGTTTAGAACAGAAGCTTTGGCTGGAATCTCAATCTGTCACTCAATTCTGTTCTCTATAATTTTGTATACAGGTTAGCATCCTGTATTTTCCCTGTGCCATCTCTTTGTATCTCCTACTAATGCAAGCTTGCTTCAGCAGTTACAGGGTTATATCCACACCAGATACTATTTTGTGTATCTGCTCTAGAATGGAGAAAACTATCTGGAATGTGTCATATTAGATTTCTTCCCTGTCCAGCATGGTAGCACAAGCTGGTAATCCCAGCCCTTGGGAGTCTGAGGCCTGAACTATAGAGTGAAATTTTGCCTGAAGAACAAAATAGGCCAGGGCTGGGGATTTAGCTCAGTGGTGTAAGCGCTTGCCTGAAGAACATGAGGTCATGAGTTTGATCCCCGATACTAAAACTAAAAAAATAAATAAAATAATTTCCTCTCATATCAGGTTCACTGGATTTGATTACAAACTTGTGCTAAAGTAATAATTAACAACAACAAAAAGAATAAAATAAATAGCATGCACTGACTGGCTTCATGTCTGCCTCCTATCACAAATTTAGTGAAACATACATACACAAGAGGGAAAATCCTTGACCAAATCAGCATTATTTTAGGAAGATAAATTGAGTAATCAAATAAGGGAATGCAATCAGGCGGCTTTGGTATAACTAAAATAAGACACTGATTCTTCAGATGAAGATGATTGAAGGAGAATTGGAGAATTTGCAGGTGAAATTTGAACGAAGGAGCTTATACTTTTTTTTTTCAATATAAAAGCAAAATCAGAGTAACAGAACTTTCCCCTATTCCTCCTGGGAGGGACAACTGAAAACTTAGGGTATTACATTAAAAATAGAAATATTCTTGAAGGAAGAAAGAGCAAAGAGATTGTCTCAGATCTTTAGAACTGGAGAAGTGACATGGAGTAGTTCAAAAGAAGCTTAACAACCCAGACACATCTCTGGATACATATAAAAATGGACCAAGGACCAAGAAAATGGACAGGCTAGCAAAATAGAAATGTTTTAGATGATAGCCACTGTTGCTAAATTGCCTAGGATGGGCTGGGATCTGCCTGTCTCATGCTCCTAGACTGCTGGGATTGTAGATGTGGACAATTGGGCCAGTAAACTGAATTTTTAAAAGTGAAAACAATACGTGATTTACAAAAGGATGGACAGAATTCATGGAAACAATGAAAGCAAAAATTCAGTTTAGTAACACTGTCATGGGTGTAGAGAGGAAGGTTTCTTTTTTGTGTGGCAAATCTTGAAAGTGTATTCCAGAGTTATCATAAGAATGAACTAACTTCACAGAGGAGACACTGTGAATGAAAGATAAATGTAACCCATAATATCTCTGTCTATGTCTATGTCGATCTCTATGTTTATGTCTATACCTATCTATATATTTATCTATATTTTAAATCATGCAACTATTTAATTTGGCAAAATTAGAACTGCCAACAAATGTAAAAATTTGTTCCAGAAGTTAAGTTTCAAATTCAACCAAATTAAAATAACTCAAGGTTTTAAACAAGTAAATCACAAACTTGATGTTGCAAATCTTTTGCTCCTATGGCACCAGAGAGAAAGAAATACCACCTTAGAATAATGCTTAGCTCAGCTGTGTATGTATAGTGTTTATGTAAAATAAAGAAGCATAGAAGACAAAATTATTATAAAACACAATCTTTTGAAATGTTAAAGAACACATGGTTTTGTTCACATTGTTGAAAAATTTATAAAAGTTATAATAGAGCTGTTGCAAGGCAGGCTATAAAAGCAGAACAAAAGCTGAAAAAAAGCATAAAATTGCTAAGATTTTCATCTTGTGTCAAGGATAATTTATATATTGAATAAAGTATATGGGAAAATAAATAGAGGGAGGCAAGTTATTATTTTAAAAACCAAAGGTCAAAAATAAATGAAATACCTATATCTAAAAGCAGAAGAAAGAGGAAAAGAAGAAAAGTGGGAATTTTAACTGTTATCTTGTGTGATTAAACAGTAAGTATCTAAAGTTGATAAAGTAAAAAAAAGCATTTTTAGTTTACATATATCAGAGTGGCAACAATCAGAATGAAAATTTTTATAAAGTGGACTTGGAATACTTCAGAGTATAATTTTTCATCATTAGTTTCTACAGAATTCATTATCTAATTTTATGAATTAATTTGACAAAGATTTAAATTATCTGCATCAAAAACACTATAAACAGAAATAGTAATTAATAAAGCACAAAATAATTTCCACCAAAAATAAAGGTTTACTAGTTATAGAATTTGGAAAACATTTACTAGCCAGTAAGAAAAATTATACAATGCATACTTATGTAATTCTGAAAATAAATACAAACTACCTATGAACATACATATATTCAAACTCACAAATAATCAAATTAGAAAATGTAACAGAAAATATTTAGCCACAGCTTGTTAACAAAGATATAAATGTAAATTAAGAAAGGAACTTTTTTAGGTAATAGGAATAAATATCCTCTCATGATAAAATAGGAATTTAAGTTACTAAAAAATTTTTAGCAGTCCATGTGGAATATGTATTAGAAATTTAAACTTGGACATCACGCTGATGCTATCAAATATCTCTGGGTGGGGTCATCTGCTACAGTTACATGCCAGAAAACAGATTATCCACAAGTTACTGAGCTTATTTCACATATTAGGCAACTCTTTAAATAACTTGCAGTGTGAAATTTAATTAATAAATTATATTTCATCTGTAGAATGGAAATCAACCATTAAGTAGTTCACTGCAGAAAACATTTACATATATGGAACATTGTCATACCTTTTCTTAGGTGCAAAAGCAACCTATATAATAAAACACCATCATTGTTTTGCTTTGGGTGCTTGTTTTTTTTTTAATAGAATAAGTGAAAATATTTTATTTACACAAAATACAGTACTACTCTATCATAAAGATGAATTTGAGTCACTTGTAGAAAAATGAACCTTGAGACCATAATATTAAGTGTATAAAGTCAGACACATAAGGTTAAATATTTTATAGTTTTTCTTCTCTGAGAAACCCAAATTATAAATAAAGAGCAAAATAAAAGATATGTGGAAGTAAGGAGGTAGATATTTCTCAAAGGAGAAGGTAATCAAGAAATGGAGGGGGGAGAGGGAGGGGAAAGAGGATGAAAAAATAATTAAAAGGTATTATGAACATTAATTGATTCCACATATATAATCATTGTGTACTGCAAACATATACTAATAAAAAATTTAATAGAGTAATTCTGGAATGATATATTCAGAAGTTGGAAATTGGTATTTTTTTCAAATTCTCTGAAGTGAAAAGAACAAACACATCTTTTCAAAATTGAGAAATACCAAATGAAATATTCTGAATTTACTTATGAATTATATTTTTCATACCTTGGAGAGAAAAAAATCTTTGGGATGCTGGTTGTTTCTCCAATAACAACAACAAAAAAGCATGTTTACCTTTCTCAGAAAATGGAGAAAATAGCATGCTTATACCCAGAGCAGTGTATACATCAACCGTCAGTCACACCTTAGGCTTCTTTCAGTAAATTTCTTGGAAAAATAAGATTTAATGGCATACATTTTTATTCTTCCTTTCCTGTGAAAATATAATCACTTCCATGTATTAAATTGAAATGTATGAAGATTGATACAAATAAAACAAAACAGTGGGTGTTGGAAAATAGAACATGAAATTCTCTTTTTTAGGAAGAAAGTGTATATTAGTTTCAGAAATAAAAGGTGAGAGAAAGAAAGCTTGCAGCAAAAACGGGTTTTATTTAATACAATCCCAGAGAAGGACCACTGGCTTCTCAGTACCAAATGCGGCTCTCTCTTACAGTGGTGTTTGTAAGCTGCTAAAGGATATGAGGAAGTGGAAGCCCTGAAATTCTCAGAATCACATCTTAGGGTCTTTGGTTACTGGTCCACTCTGTATTTGCTTGCGGTTTCCTGTTCAAGACGCTGAATGCTCCTCATCTGGAATGCTTTGTATAGTAAACAGATTCAGTGGGCTTCATAAGTGCAGAGCACAGAGAATGTGGATGAGGGTCACAGCCCAGGAGAAAAATCTACACTGGCTTTGCCTTTCATTCAGTTTCTTTGATTTAAATCTATAACAAGAACAAAGAGAGCACCAGCAAAGACTGCGGAGTAAAACTGCTAATTGTTTTAATTGTTAGCAATTGTTGATGCAGAACTCTCCTGAAATTCTTATTTGCACTGAAGTGTAATGGGCTCCCACTTGCTCCCACCATAAGTTTGAAACCAAACTAACATTTATTTAATAGCTTATCATACAGGATGACTGAGTTTAGTTTCTTGTTACGAATGTGTCTGATTGCTGAGGATTTAGCTCAGCAGTGTAAGCGCCTGCCTGGCAAGCATGAGTCTGCTCTCTGGTACCAGGAAAAAAAAAGTGTCTGATTCCACATTTTAAAAAGATCTGCAGAAGATTTGTTAAACCTTAATTTTACCTCTTCCTCATAGCATGTTGTTTACCTTAAAGAAAAAAGACAAAATGTGTCACAAGTGGGAGGAATGAAGTGTTTACACAATCAAGTGGGATACAAGTAGCAGAGGCCAGATTGTTCTACATGTCTTGTTTAGAGCTAGAATTTTGCTTCCTAAATTCTTGCAGAGCAGTTAGATGAGATCATATTTTAATACTGCTTAGTGTCATAAACACAAAATGGTAGAAAATGAATGTCAGATATCACTGTCTTATAGGCTTATTAAAAACAGAAAGCATACCATTAACAGATCAGAACATTAAATTTAAGCGATTTTGGTAATTTAAATTGTTCCTATTGACTAAACCAGTCTTTCTAATTTATTTAACATCTATTTTAATAATATCTGCCTAAGATCTCTATTTGGTGATCTGTTTCTCTTTATTCCATCTGGGCTATTGTTGTTACTATTTGCTATGATTCTTTTTTCCCATTCCCAAAGTGCCTGTGCGACTCCTAATATTTTTTTTCAATATCCTTTGTCACCTACATACTTGAAATTTTATCTCCCATTTGCAAAGCCATTATTTACACAAAAATTATGGCCCACAGGTCCTTTCTGAAAAATTTAATTTCTCCTTATTTTATAGAAAACCATAAATTCTACTTTTGAATATTAACAAAGAGCTGTGTGGAAATTTGCATGAAAAGCAAAAATTATCAGCTGCGAAAAAAATAATAATTTCTGAGCAAGAGCGGGATTAAAGCAATGTATTATATTTCTTCAAGACAAATTTGATAAAATGCAACAACAAATAATAAATATTAACAGATTAATAAAATGCATTAATTTTTTTTTACAAAATATTTTATATCTAGACCAACTGTATAGCTGTTAGAATTTCAGATAAATGATGAATGTATTTTTGCTATATATTTGTCCCAAACACTACATGGGACATATTTTTACTAAAATATGTTACTAGGTTCATTTTAAATTTAAATTTAACTATAACTCGATGTCCTGTATTTTTACTACATCTGGTAACCCTAGGTGTGCCTCTTTGTATTCATAGTCACAGAGGAGCAAAAACATAGAGACCCTTTCTTGAGTTACAGTCATCAAAACCAAAGCAGAAAAAACAAGCAACCATGTATTTGTGAATTTTGATACATGCAAATTCATGCAAGTCTGGAGGTCACATTTAGTCCAGAATGAGAGTATCATATGACCCTACTCTGTGTTCATAATTCCTACAACTAAAAGTTACTTTTGACCTCCTAATGAGCTCTACTTTCACTAGCTTAGCATGGACGTCCTTTCACTAGGAGCTAGAATTCAGCTAGAAATTCTGAAATAATCCAAGATGTGGATTTAAGGTCTGTCACTTTGAACATGAAATCTCATTGAACTGCAGTGTGAAGAGTTGGCTATTTTATTTATTTCTTTTAAAACTCTTGTTACAAATTGCAGGTAAGAGAATAATCATTTTCAAGCTGGAGACTCTGTTTTGCCTGAGGATGAAATTTTGTATATTTTGGTACAGAATATTTCTATTTTGCCAAGTCATGAAATGCAAAATTCCTCTTTCATCACTTGAGTATAAAAAGGAAATGACAATTAAAAGTTTGAAAATTCACTTCAAAGAGATGTACACTTTAAAATTTCATCTGCCAAAGAGGCTGACAATTAACATTTCTCATTTCTATTACATTTCTTAGTATTTATTGGTTTAAGTGATAAATTTTAATTTGTTGATATATTTATCTTGAAACTCATGAACCCTTTGACTTTTCTCATTTGCCAAATCTTTCTTTCCTTTTTTTCTTTCATTTTTTCTTTTCCAGAGGGAAATTTTTAGTTCTCTAAAAATTATAAGTACTGCTTTAGTAGTATATAGGTTTTCTCAGTATGTCACAAGTTGTTATCTATTAAGTAACATGAGGATTAACAGCCTGGTCCCAGTAAAGTTAGAACAATGACCCTATGAAAAGTGTGTGTAATGCATGTGCATAAACAAGGAAAAGGCTCAAAGACCTCTTTTATTAATTAATTCACTATGTGTACTCATAATTCAAGAGTGGGCATTCACTCATAGTCAGTCTGCTCATGTATCCACTAGTCCTTTAGTAACTTAAAATGTTTATTGCATTAACTTTACACTCTAGCCTAAAACCAGGAATTGCATTATAATTCAATCACCTTTACAATGAAATTCAAACACTGTTACTAATTTCCCTCGTTATACAAATTATGTCAACTTGGATACAAACTCCAGTCTATGTGCTTTCACTAACTTAGCCAACAACATAGTGACGGGTCAGTAGAGATACAAAGGGAGAAATTTTCTTGACAATTTCAAGATTCATGATTGAGTTTTGCCTGGGATAACTATCAATATTCTCTTTCTTTCAAAGACATTTCTATGAAGAGCTAGGCCTGCATTCATGGTAAGACATTCTTACTCACTTTGAAGTTATATTCCCTTCATTTTCATGTCATCTTTTAAAATGCATTTCAAAAGGTATAGTACTTTGCGTCAAATTGAGAAGTTTAGAAGTCTAAATGAATATTTTCCTTGAGGGGAAAAAAAAACCAAAAGGTGTAACAAACAAAACTATCTAAAAACAGAAGTGATATTGTGGATTATGCTCTTGTAAAAAATTCAACAAAAATTGAGTTCACATTGGTTTGCTTATAAAATATGTCTTAGTTAACTTTTGTTGCTAGGACAAAAGACCCGATGCCCAAAATTAAAGACGGAAAAGTTTATTTAGTCCACACTTTGTGGAGGTTTCAGTCCATAATCAGCTGGCTCCCAAAGCAGGGTAGCATGGGAAAGGGGTAACAGTCCAAAGCAGCAGAAGTGAGCAAAAGCACCAAGAGCAAAAGGGGTGTAGCAAGTCACTTTTGCTGATATTGTAAGCAGGCTGCTCTCCCCTAGAGTAGGTGTAGCACTCACAACATCTCTGTGCTCTCCTTTTTGCATAAGATGAGGATTTTTACAAGGTGAGGATGTGTTCCCCTGCTCAGTTGCTTCCTTAAACTTCTAAACTTCTCAATTTGACACAAAGTACTAACCATTACAACCCACTCTTTGTGAACTTGGCCAGAAGATGCATGTCTTTAAACCAGTTTCCAGATACAAAGATATGTTATTCTTATCATTTCACTTGGAACATTATAACACAGGCTTAACAATCCATAAGAACCAGTATTAAATCTAGCAACATTATATTACTTTAGAACTATAACATTTTTCTCAGTTCCCCAAAGATTCATGCACATCCCTTTATGCAAAAGACATTTAGTCTATCTGTAAGAGTTGCCAAAATTCTAACAGTTTCAGCATTGCTGAAAATTTCAATTCCCAAGTCTCCTCTAACACATAAGGCAAACCTTTAGCTGCAAGCCCCTGCACAAATGAAAAGTTAAATACTTTCCACATTCAGTGGCACAAGATAAACATTTACATTCTAAAAGTTGCAATACAAATTATTGGGACCAAAGTACGTACAAAATCCAGCAGGACAAATATTAAGTCCTATAGTACCATGTCCAGCATCTGAAGCAATCTGTGAGTTGCAAAGGGCTTGAGTGAATCCACACCCGTGGCACTTCTTGTTTTTATAGCTCTATGATATCTTTTTAGGCCTTGCAGCTTAACATAGGTGATTCACATTACTGGATTTTTGAAATTTCTGGAGTTTCCACTGTACTTTTGGCTTCACTTTCACAGCTTTGCATGTTGCTCTCTCAGGAATACACTGCCTGGCCTCTCAGACCTTCTGAAATCAAGGTGGAAGCTTTCTAACCCCCTAACTGTTGCATTGTGCATGCACCTAAAACTACCACTATGTGAATGATGCCAAGGTCTGCTGCCAGCTGGAGCAGAGCCAGGCTCTCCTTTCTGTTGGCTGTCGTGGTTGAGTTCCTGGGTCACTGGGCACTCTGACTCAAATTCCAAGGAAAAACTTTTCTATGCTGTTGCCGTTCTGGAACACGGTGCTCTCTGCAGCTTTCTCCTTGGAGCAAAGCCTTCCACGTTTGTGGTTTCAAGGTTGCGGAGGGTGGAGACTTGTTACTTCTTGTGGTGCCCTCAGATCATGTTTTATATTTTCATTCTCCTCAGCAACTGAGATTTCCTCAACTCTATCTTTGTAGTCTACAGCTTTACTGGAGCTTCCTTTTTGACTAACCTCACAACATTTCTAATCATCGTGCTGGACTCTTTGGTCTTGGTTTCCATTGTAGATCTTGCTAAAAGCCCTCAACAGCTGTCATGCAACAGACTCAACGTTCAACTGCCTTGACATTTCTTCTGCCTGATTAATTAGTCCATTGTCTTTAATTTCAGTCTCAGGCAAAGTCTCTGGAAAGAGCAAAATGCAGACAAACTTTCTGCCACACCATAACATATGTTGCTTGGAGTCCAAAAGTCAATTCTGTCCTTTCCAGAAAAAAAACCTCCTAAACCTGGTCTTTATTAGAAGGATTTCTATCAATTTTCTGGTCTTTTGATCTGTGACCAGAATCTCCCATGTGGAATAGAATAAGGAATTCCTATTTTACTCTTTCAGGTGGCATCTCTGGATCTCTCCAAACTCTTCTTACAAGCCATTCCCAAAGGCTCTTGAACCACAGGTCAGGTATAATCACGCAACTGCCTCACTACTGGTGTCAAATTCTGTCTTAGCTATTTTATTTTTCTCATTGCGGGACAAAATACCAAATGCCCAAAATTAAGGAAGGAAAGGTTTATTTGGTTCACAGTTTGTATGAGTTTCAATCCATAATTAGCTGGCTCCAAGGCCTGTTGGCATGGGACAAGGGCAACAGTTCAAGGCAGTAAAAGACAGGATAAGCAACAAGAGCAAAAGTTGGGGAGCAATTGTATTTTCCTCCCTTGTATTATAAGCAGGCAACAGTTTGCTGGGGAGGCTGTAGCACTCACACTATCTCTGTGCCCTCCTCTTGTACAGGATTCGAATGTTTACAAAGTGAGGGACCTGTTTCCCTGCTCAATTGCTTAAACATCTAAACTTTTCAAGTTGACATGAAGTATCAATCATTATGAAAGGAATTCAAATTTTCAAGTCTTCTATAGTATTTATAATCTCAGTATCTGAGTTATTGGGTCATAATATATAAACTAGCACTCCTGCTTGAGATGTGTATCAGTCTGGGTTCTCCGGAGAAACAAACCAAGAAAATATGAGACTTGCCATAAGAAATAGGCTTTCATGCGTTTGCAGGCTGAGAAGATTCAAGACCACAATACATCACCTTGAAGACTCAGGAGAGCTCATGGTAAAATGTTAGTCCAAGTTTAACTCTAACAACTTGATGAGGTGGTGATATAAGTTACAACCTGCGTTAGAGTCTGGAGGAATGGGAATAGTCATCTTTCCACTGGAAGACAGTCAGGCAAAGAGAAAAATATTCTTCACTATTCAGTCTTTTTTGGTGTCCTCAGGCATTGGATGAGTTGGCTGGAGCCAATCTACTTTTGGAAGGGTAGTCTGCTTTCCTCAGTTTATCAGGGAAATGTTAATCTTATCCGTAGGCAACCTCACAGATAATCTAAGTACAATATTAAATAAAATATCTGGGTACCCTGTGACCCAATCAAATTAAACATAAAACTTACTCTCATGAGAAGTGAGTGTCAGTAGCTCAACCTGTGGAAACAGTAATATTTTTTGCCCTTTCAAAATTAGGCCTCTGAGTCACAAGTTACATCTCCCTTTTTGAAAGCTGGGAGTTTGTTTGAAAGACTATCATCTTCCTTACTGACTATTGTAAGTGAAAGTGGGAGAAATATCATTGACTTTGGTAAGTGTATTTAAAGACAAGATGGATTTTCTCCTTTTTTTAAGCTAATAGCTATGATAGAACTTTTCCCCTAAGAAACATTGTGATTTCTTAGAGGTCTTGAATATATACTCTACTTTATACTCAAAGGACAAGAAGGTGTGAGAGTTAACAGCACAGATTTTGCAGTTAAACTCCTGAGATGTATGTGTTAATGTAAATAAGTTAATAAATGCTAAATGAATAGAATGTTATTTTATGTAAATATCAGTGTTGTAGTGTATCTGTTAATATCAATATACCCACTTGTATAGAAAATATTTTTGTATGCTTTTAAAATTTGCTAAAATAAATTCCTAGGGAAAGTTATATTAAGGATAAGTACCAGTTAAACATTAAGAGAGAAACAAAATTTCTCTAAAGAGTTTCCCATCTAAATCCAGTTTAATCACTCAAAGACTAGTTTTATTAAAACTGAGTGACAGATGGTGTAAATGTCTTGACTTATTTGATGTGAATGTTTTTACCATGAACTGAATTATAAAATTCCCTATATTTGCTATTTGAGGAAGTCAGAAAATGCTTAGGGATAGGTTGTACAAACCATTTTTTAATGAAAAATATTTCTGAAATTGTGAAAGTTTTGAGTAGATGGAGAACAGTGAAAAAATCTCATTCTACTCTCCCTCCTTGCTTAACTCCTGAGAAATAGAATAAAATTTTAAAGACAAATTTATATAAATTATGACATGAGTATAAAATGCTAGTTATTCTCTAAAAAATAATGTAAAGTTGCAAATTTCCAGTAAAATATTCAAAACATCTATTGTTTCAATCTGGAAAATCTGATGAGGGAAAACCTACCATTTTGTCCACTCTTCTCTGTCCACTCTAGTGATATAGTAGAAACATCTGACATTTTTAAACGTGAAATACAACAGCAGACTTTTGGGTATGTGTTGACAGTCTTAAGTGCGATTTTCTTGTCCTTTTTACTCAGTGGAATAGTCTTTGTTCTCTGAATTTCCATTCAAAATAAAGTTTGCATATAATCAGGAGGGTGGACATGACTGTAATGGCTACTAAGGAATTATACCTCATAATGGACTATTTGGATTCATCTGTCATAGTGCATAATTCACTGTATAGGAAATAAACATTGGTGAAACTATTCTGACCCTATGGCTATATTTTAGTTAATAACCATCATTGGAAGACAAGAAACGAAAGACAACAGAAACTAATGGCTGCTTACCACCAAACAGGGACATTGTCAGTGTGATGACTTCATCCTCAGTACTAACTGGTCTGGTCACATGATATTTTGAAATTCAAATGAGAGCTAATACATCTCAAAAGTTAACTTTGGCTCCTAAGTCCTCTGGAAGGTTGAGACTAAATTAAGGTACTGTAGAAAGAAGCATGCACCAGGCTGAGATGAGTAAACAATTGTGGTGAGTTTTGGCACACCTGTTTTAATCAGAGGACTGGAATATCTTTTTATGGAATGCTTTTGATAGTCAAACATATAATTTATATTGCTCTCCTAAGAAGTTTGACTAATTTGTCAAGTTTTCATTAAAATCACCTGCAAATATGCAGTAAATATTAGTCATGTTGGTTAGCATCAGGCATTTTAACAGTTCTTATTTCATGTTTCTCAGATAACCTTAGGCATGTGCTTTATATTAAGACAATTCATGAACATGAAAATCTCTGGAGACATAGAGAAGTAATAACTCCTGGCATTATAATTATAGAGATATCAGAATTACCAGACCCCTGGCTGTTTAGAGACACTTGTTATTTTTGGAAGGCGTAATGCTACAGCAAGCAGAAACACTGAATTGACACCCAGGATTTGGAGATAATTAACAGCTTTGCTTTACACGCATCTTGCTGGCCAGGCGCACTCTGAACAGCAAAGAAAGTCAGGCCTTTCCATCTGATGATCTGTAATTTTTATAGGTTTTTACAGGCAAGAAGTAAAGAATCAGAACTGTAGGTTTTTTGATTGGGCAGGCTTTGATAGGGCAGGTTGTATGGCTTTGTGAAACAAGTGGGTTAAAGGAGAAATGGAAATCTAGGGCCTAAGATGTCCCTGCCATGAAGAACCAGGAAGTGAATGGCAGGCATCTGAGACTGACCAGTGGGGAGGTCTTATAGGGCAGCTTGGAAACATAAAAATAGAATAAAGGGGGTTTTCCGCTTCAGTATAAAAATAATAGAAACCTCAGAGAACCAATAACCTAACAGGATGTATTCCTATCCAGCCAAATTCTATTGGCAGAGATGGGCAAATAGCATAAAAACATGGCCAGTAGAGAACCCAGAAGGGACTTCAGATCTCTTGCTGAAGGCACTAAATTACCCTGAGGGTGAGTGACAGATGTTTTACCAGTTCAGTTTGGACTGAATCCTTTTGTTGCATAAACTATTGTTTTCTTAGCAATATACAGCAGGATATATTATAGAGGGAACTGTTGAGAGCATTGAAACTGAACACTGAACACACGTGCAGGGCTGCAGCATGTCCAGGGCATGGCTGACTGGAGAACAAAGAGACGCCTCAAAAGGCAAGATAAGGTCACAGCTGAGGACACCTGGCCCTAACTCCAGTTAAATAAATAAAGACTGTAGCTGCAGGCATTCCATCCCTTAGTGAAATGCAACATGGAGATCTTCTCCTGAGGTACTTCTCTGAATTAACATAAGATAGTTCTCCTAAAATAAACATAATCTATTACTTGGAAAAGTCTTCAAACCACTCCCAAGGTCTGTTCAATCTCCTGAGATTTCCACTCTAACCATACCCTTTTTGAAAACTAAATAGATATGGGGTACCCAGAGACTTTGTGCATCTTAGCTCCCAGAGTCTCAAACTCTGCAGAGGGTTTTGCTCTGCCTGAAGCCCTAAAATCATACCACTTGTTTCATTTATTTAAGCCTTCTCAATACACTCATTTGGAAGATTGAGGATCTAGTCCAGGTTCCCAATAGTAAACCATTCCAAGTCCTTTGTTTGCCACTTTGTCTAAGCATAGGCAGAACTTACAATTTGTTAATTAATTCTTGGTACTTTAATTAGCCTATAAGGTCCATGTGCATTGCTTGCATTTGTAGGGTTGAGAATAAAAATTAAACTCTATCTTCTCTTATTAAGTAGAGAGTGATTAAAGGTGGTACTGGAATTGGATTAAAAGTGTTTGAAAAGGATTAGTGATGACATGGACACCAGATTTGGACATGAATTATATCAGATTAATTGGCTACTAAATAGTTTAAGTGTGTCACACCTATTTATTTTAAACATCTATTCATGGCTGAGAGTTGTGTTTAAAAGTGAAACATCTCATACATTGTTGTTTTGTGGCAAAGTTCCTTTAGAAATTTATTCATAAAGCAAGAAAGAGAATGAAATGCATTTTGGGATACATACTCAAGATATTTAATAACATCACAGGATTCAGAAATTTAGTTAGGATGCCCTTCAGTAAAATGGAAATAACCTCAGTTCAGCAGTTTGCCATTACTCTCTGGTGTAATGTTACGTTACTTTCCCTGAGCTTTCAGTAATATCTTGTCCAATGTTTTGCTTTGTTAAGATCCATGGGAATTAACTGAGTAAAAGTTTTGCAAATGTGATAAGTAGTGTCAGAATGGGAATTGTAGTTTGAGACAGATAATGGTAATTTTTTAAAATTACTGAGATTAACGATGTATTCTGGGTAGTGGTCTATGGACAGAGAAAAGTGGCCACATTATGACATTAAGAGTGGCCAAATTATGATGTATTATGAACTTTATATAGCCTCATGTTAATTTAAATGAAGTAAGAAAGGCTCCCCTCTCTGTAATTCCAGTGAAATACTATAGGAGATGATGATTTTAAAATGGGAGTTGATCCTGCCATGCCATAGGAGAGATTAATACCATAGACTTAAATATTAAATGACAATGAGACTTTGCCAGAGTTGTGTTGGTGTGATATTGATATTATATTGGTATTATTGTTATTGATATATTGATATTATTTGATTCAATATCACCATGCTGAATTATGAAAAACATCTATTTTAATCAATCAACATCATTTTTTATTTAGCTTTGTCTTTGTAAAAAATTTATCTGTTTTGTCTTTTTTTGTTAATAAGACCTGACAAACTTGGTTGTGCTCAAATCCTGTACAGGAAAAGCATGACAGCTAAACCACCCTTTAACCTTTTTGTCCTCTAGAAGGTTAATAATGAAAACCTCTCTTCTCCCATATGACTCTGGTAAGACTATCACTTTTCTTCATATGATTTAGACAAGACACCTGCACTCTTCCTAGCTTTCCTTACAAAATCTCTTGACCCTTCCTTTTTTCCCTGAAGTATTCTCTGATTGACTATTCTCCCCATTTCAGTGAACTGAATAAAATATCTCCTTCACTGTACTAAGCTTTATGTCTAAGTTTTTATATGAAAAACAAGTATCGGTTACTATTTTAAAACAATGAATATTCCAGAATTGATATAGGTTTCCAAGTATATTTACAATTAATTCTGCTAGGTGAGAAAATGGGAATTTCCTCACCTGAAGTCAGATTCTCAAGAAACTTTTTAAAACCCTACATATTTTAAAATACAAATCATTCATAAGGAAACATATTAATGCTGTACTGATAATGTTTAATAGCAGACAGGAGGATATGCTTTGGATTTTGTAATAAAAAATTTGCATACATGTGCATAGTAGAGATATTCAGGTAAATACATACACATGGACTTACATGAACACAGAAAAAGCACACATAGGGTAATACATGCTTACTTATAGTTAGTGATGAGATCAAATGGTATGTGTCTATGTTTTCTAACATTCAGAAAGTGAAACAAATACAAATAGAAATAAAACAAATTTGAGAATGAGTTATCTGTACTGTTGCATTATGGGTTATAAATAATAGAATTTTCTTGCTTTTACATGTATATTATGCATTATTTGTATGGCTAATAACAATGTTGGTACTACTTTTTAAAAAATGATCACATATGGGTAATACTTTACAAAATAATGGATTACAAATATTTTTAAGAATGAATAAAGTAGGAAGGTATCTTGAATAAAATTATACAGTTAAAATACATATTTTTAGGACACCAGATAATTATAAAGATGTCTGGTATAGTTACATTATTTAATCACTACTGATCTAGACATTTGCCTCTTTTAAAACCCACACCTACTTATCATTTATCAGAATTGTTGTTGACTTTTTAGTTTTTTCTTTTGTTTATAAATAATTATACTGAGACATTGGACAAAAATTGGTATTTAATACTGGAAAGCTAATTCAGTACTACTTAACAAGTGAGCCTTGTCTTTCTACTAGTATATAATATGAAAGTTCATATTATATACTGTGGAGCTTATCAAAATAATTACATTAATAAAAGCTATCGGAGTATCAATAGTTCTATATTAAATATTGATGAAAGATTTTTCATTTCCCCCTTATTGCCCAATCTATGAATTTGAATACTATAAAAATATTTATGACTACATGAAGCATTATGTCTTACATTCTTCTCCAAAGTTCTTTGTTCTAAAAGATCTCAACTAGATTAAGTGGTTTAATAATACTGAATGATTCTAAAGGGATTCACTCTGAACAATATAAAATATATAAATAACATATTTTTGCTATGCATCATACAATTATGTAGCAATTAGCATGCAGTACAAGGTTTAATGCACAACACTGATTTTATGTGGAACTTCATATTTAAAAATTTAGTGAACAACAGAAAATAATTGATTTCATTTTTTCATCTATTCTTTATTTCATTTCCCTGGGAGAAGGTAGCTTTGGGCAAATATGGAGTCAATACTATATTATTTTTCATCAGTATAGTTTTCTCCTAAAAAAAATACATTTAATATAAAACCCTTCATGATAAATGTTTACAGCTTTTTATTTTCCAGAATATTTAGTGAAAATTCTGATAAAATCAGTGTTCACAAACTTTTGATTTTCATTTTGGAAATTAATTTATAAAGATAGAGCTTGACTAACACGAATTTTGAAAGCAATATGATTATCTTAAATGCCTTTGACAAATAAAACTATATTTAAAATATCCGTGGACGACAAAATGCTCTTTCAGCTTGGTGATGCTCAGGTTATCCTTTCAGATTAATCATGCAAAGGTGAGCACCAGGTACAGCACACATGAAATCGGTGAGGTGCGAACTGGCAAGGGCCCAAAGCGCTAATGCATGCACCATGCGACACATAATAGGGTATTATTTCCTCTGACGGAATGCTTTCTCTTCAACTTCTAAAATGCAATTGAATAACTTTTCACATTTAAAGTAAAAATGTCAGTACTTGAGAAGTAGGAAGAAGAAAATTCTGTTATTTGTCTTTGACCAGATGAATTAGCCTTGCTGAAGATCATTTTGGGGGTGCTAACTAGGTTATGGCTCCTCTTCATTTTTCATTCCCTGACTATGTTGTGACCTATTCAGAGACATCATGTAAATGTTATTTACTGCTTTGCTATAGATCACTCACCGGCGTAAGGGGTTGTAAAGCATGTCTGTGTCAGTGCCATCTGCTAATGGCACCGTTTAACTCAAGCTTAACATTTGCACACCCCATCAATTGAAAGGAATGATTAAATAAATTCATTCAGATGCAAGGAGATTACAAGTTCCAGGGCCAACATATCTCATTAATAAGTAACCCTGCACTCTTCTCCACAGACTGTATGAATGAAATGCGAGCGCCAGAGACAGAAGTTCACCTTGAAGGGCACTGCTAAGTCATCAGAGGTATGTTTCAATGTCGTGTAACAAGGACTAGGACTTGTTGAGAGATATGTTAGTATAGATGGGGGTGAAAGGGCAGAAATGAGACAGGGCAGTGCATTTTCTGTGAACAGGAAAGGCCTCAGGCTGCTGAATCTAAGACTGAAACTACCAATACTGATCATTCTTCTGTAGAGAAGTCTCTTAGTGACATCTTTGCTTTTCATGCTTTAGAAAAATAAGCATTATTGCATATCACAGGGATGTAAGGATATAAGCATTTTCGCATTTTTCTGTCCGAACCACCCAGAATTCTTAACTGAATAGAAAGTTGGGCTAGGGTGCCCTCTAATGTTCTTTCCACTTGTTAGTGAATTGTCATCCAGCTTCTAACTCAAAATTTTGAAAAATCAGGCTTCTGCATTGAAAAGACTTCCAACAGTGTAATAAACACTCTTTTCCTCAACTACTATTTCCTGCCTACCATTTCAGTGTCATTACAGCATAGATTTATGGATTTAGGATGATGCAGAACCTGGAAAAAATTGAAGAGTCATATTTAGGGATGACATTTGTCATATCTCAACCAGAAAGCATAATAAATTTTTGAGGTATCAACCAAAAATGAAAAGGAAAAGTCACGTGGGGTAATCATAGGGATGGAATTTTCTAGACATTTAATTTTTCTATTTAATTGGTCTAAGAATTGATAGAGTGAAGGTACCTCCATCCTGCAGAGCTTTTTAAACTAGTATATATTTGAAGCTTTTTTCAGGAGAAAAAATAAGTTATGTCTCTAAATGCAAAAAGATGGTACATGGGTTCTGACTTGATATATTTATGTGAATCATAGTATGGGAGCTCATACTGTAGATATTAATACATTATAGATTTCATTTCATTTGGATTTCTTTAAAGTGGACATTTTCCCTTCTTTCCTTCCACAGTACAGATTGAATGCATGTGTGTGCACTGACACAAATGTTTGTTTCTCCAAATTTCCATCTTAACATAACAAAAGAGCAGTTTATTTTTATAAGCAAATTATTACACGTCACGTTATATAATGCCAGTAAATTTAAATGGAAATACAATTTATAAACAATTTTACCCTTTGAACTACTCATTTTTCCATCATTCATGTTCATGGATGCGTTGCCAGAATTTCAATTTCACAGACCTTCTGAGGCTTTAGTCTACGTTTTCCTTATAGTTTAAATTCCAGATCTTTGATAAGAAAGGCCATTAGGCAGGAAGTTTTCCATTCTATAATCAACCCTTAAAGCAACCTGAGCCATTTTCTTAATCTGAAAGTTTCACAACTTTAATCGCCTTTTTCAGAATCATTACTGTAAATGCTGTTAAAATTTTACATTTCCACCTTCAATCAAGAAGGGTACACCCCAGAAAATAATACTCTCTTCTTTATCGAGTATCATTACTGTAGTATCATTGCCATATATAGAAATATCATTATTTCTTGTTCTCTTAAAATAAATAAAAATCTAGATGGGTCAAAAGAATCACAGTCACTATTGGAGTGCAGGTCTATTTCCCAAAATTCTTAATAAAAAATCTGTGATATACTCCTTACACTGGTTGTGAATTCAGAGTCTCTCTATGAATGATACAAAGGGCTGGAAATTATTTCTAATTCTTATCTTTATTCTAGGATCATTTGTTTCTTCTTGTTTCTTAGATTATATAAAAAGACATCTTAATTTTTCTCAAAATTGGACAAAAATACATAGAAACTCTCTTTGACATTCTAAATCACCACCCCTTCATGATTCTTACAGCACTATCTTAACTTACACTTACTATCTTTGTCATAATTTTTATTTCTTGGAGGTTTAGAACTTTGATGCACTTCATAACTCTCATATTCACTGACTGGTTCTTATTTCCATCAGAAAATTCCATCCATCTGTAACCTTGAGCATTGCTTTAATTTTATATTCATTCAATATTTATTGTATCTATTGTAATCTGAATCATGTTTAATTCTTGCAGAAAATTCAATATGTTTGGTAAATTAGATCCTTAGGGGAATGTACAATCATCTGGAAAATAAAGCTGATTGATATGACCTTCTTTGAATCTCCAGGCCACCAATTTTCAGCTTTATCAGAGGAAATGCCACTCTTTATTTTACTTCTTACAATGGAATCCACAGACAAAACAGTTTGCCTTCCTTATATAAAATCAGTGCACTTCCTTAACCTAATGGCAGAAGAGAAATGAAAAGAAATAAATTTGATATAAAATAGTTTGTATTTTGACACATGCATGCTTAAGATGACTGTTTTAGAAAACACAGTGAAGTGAGATACACACACACACACACACACACGCTCATGTGGAATACCACAGTTACAAATGCAGATACTGCAGTGCTATATTACATTAGCAAATGTAACGCATAAAACACTACTTCATAAGTATACAGATACATTTGTGGAATTAACATTTCCATGGCTAAAGCCATTTTCTACAATCGGAACAAGGTTCAGAAAGATTTTTTTAAAATTGTCAATAGCAAGCACATCAAATAAAATATACTAAATTTGTTATCTTGTTGCTTTGCTTGGAAAGTTCCATATATCAAAATTATTATATTGTTAATAAGATAACTATGGGAGACTAGGCTGGTAAAAACAGAAATTTCACTGATCACTGATCTCGCAATCTCTAAAATAAAAGTATACTCAATCTTGCTGCAATTCTAATGATTTCAAGAGTTAGTCTCAACCAGAACCTATTTAAGACTTTAAAATTGGGTGATACTAAAAAAAATTTTGTGTTTTTTTTTTTTTGAATACAGAAAAGAGTATGTAAAAATGTTTACAATTTGCTGATGTAAATATTTACCACACCAAGTAAAAATTCAATAAATAAAATCATTGAAATAATCTTTAATAACTCAATGTGTATGTTTTCTTTCTTTCTTTCTTTTTTTTTTTTTTGAGTGTCTACTCTACATGATGGAAACTAGTCTCAGAAAACTAATTTGTTACACCTAGGTTAATGTTAGATCACAAAGAATAAACAATTATTGATTTCCTAAGGTGGAAATATACTTTTACTTCTTTTTCTGGCAATAACAAAATCCATTAAGCATTATATGACATAGTTAAACCTGCAATTATTTTCTTTTAGTACAAGTTAGTTCCATTATTCTTAGTGTTTATCTGTCAAAGTTAAATAAAATATATTTAAATGACAAAAACTTCACTTACAAGGAAATACTACATATAGACTGGGTTACAAAATCCCAGTATTTATGGTAAATGCTTTAGAAATGGAACGCAGACTAAGGAGCTTCTATTGAATCTTTCTACCCAGTCTCCTAATAGATTAAATGCTCTTTATATGCAAAGGAAGCACTTGGAATATAATTTACATAAAATAAAATACTGTTAAATTTTGACTTTTTGTGCAACATTCAGCTTGCTAAGTTGTATCAGTTCTTTGTGCTATAAATGTTGCTTTTGGTGTATATCTGATAAACATTTTTGGCATTATTCATAGTGAAATGGCTAATCTTTTGTGAACTGACAGTCAATAGTTTTGCTGAAGTTTATAGACAAACTTTTCAACAAAGCACAACTATACCAATGAGAAATGAATATTTAATTAAGATTTTTAGTTAATAAAATTATTACTGAAGAATAAAAAGATGTCTCCTGCTGCTTACACTAGTACAGCCTTAGATTCTATTAGACCATGTGTTTAAAATCAATGTCACTACCGTGATAAACTAGGCAGATTTTCATTCTTGTTAGGCCCACCATGAGGATTAGTCTTCACTACTGCATATCTTCTCATCAAACCTTGGGCATCTAGAGGCAATTATGAACCACAGAATCTACAGACATTGACCCTTCACTTGACATATGATGTTAATTCCAGTGTGGAGCTCTGGTGACCCTTATCCAAAGATATTTTGTTCTACAAATAGCTTTAAAATGTCTGCTCTTCAGCTAAAGGGCCCCAAGCATTCTTGTGGGGATATAGATATGGTAAGTCATTTTAGACAAGGGCTTTCCTCTATGCAGTGTATTCACTGAACTTGCAAGGGAAAGACACTGAAAGAAAATTAGTTGTTCCTCTGAATCTTGAGTTAAATCTTTAATCACATCAGCTTTTCAGAACAATTTAAGCAAGTTTCTTTTTTTTAAATTGTTTTTAAAATTAATACTATTGGTATACTTTGGACATGTAAAATCATCACATTCATCATAGGAAATTTCTTCCTGTATATATGTTAATTTTCCTCCTTTCCCTTCCCTTCAATCCTTCTTTCCCTGCCCATTTACAAAACTTTGTTTCTATTGTTTTCCTTTTACTCTTTTTAATTTTTTATCCTTGGTTCTTTTCTTCCTTTCCCCCTTCCCTCCGTGTTCCTGTTCCCACTTGAACATTTTCTTCTTCCTACTTCCCAATATCATCCCTTCATTTTGGTCCTTATTTACACTTTGCATTTCTCACTACTCTGGCATAAAGATAAACTTGAGATATTGGTAGGTAAAGGGATCAACTCCAGGAGCATAGTTTCAAGTGAAACAAATTGTACTTATACATTTAAACAAGTTTCTTAAATTTTTTTTTAATATTTTTTAAAGATCTTCTATTAGTACACATTTTTGGTGCATATTAAACTCTTTCATGGTTGGCAGTTAGTAAATATATGTATGTGTGTGTGTGTGTGTGTGTGTATATATATATATATATATATATATATATATATATATATATATATAATTTTGATCCTTAGGAAGCTTCTTTGGATTTTGTTCTTTAGAGTGCAGTCAGACTAAAATGCTTTTGCAAAGAAAGAAACACTGTAATGCTTTTGAAAGCTACTGAAAAATGGTCTACACATTTGTGTTTGCTATATAAAATCAGAAACCATTCAGTGAATGCACTACTTTGCCAGGATGCCTATAATGAAAGAGTTAATACATATATATTCATTCCTTTAAGATTTGAATAAGAAGTACTTTCTTTCTAAAACAGATGAATTCCTTAGCCTTTCCTAAAACGCTGAGTTAACCATGCTGAGGAAATATCAAAGTGAAATGAATATATATTATTTTCAGAGATAGTATAGAATCACTGATAGCTGTATTTCTGTTATGCAGGAATTTCTATTCTGGAAAAAATATATATAAGTAGTGTATTTATTTTTTGCTCAAGCAATGATATGATTCCTGAGGAGGGATTGAATATTGGTTCAGGAGTGACACAGAAGCGTCACTGACCAAAGAACGCCTCCAGAATGCAAAATGATGAACACATCACAAAACAAAAATAAAAGCAAGTGCAAAAGAATGACTGTAGCCATAATTATTAGAAAACATAACAATTTAAAATGTGGTTATTGTGAAAACTGAGCTAAACCATAAAATTGAAATTTTGAAAGCAATGGAGGACAGGAAATTACAATATTTTTAAAGAATACCTTTAATAGTTACCTAGAAAATGCAGCTGAAGTCTTCTTGATAACATGCTACTGCATCATTCAGACATCCCAGCAATATCATTCAAGAGGAGCCACTTACATTTAGGGGAGACAGTGATAAGATACGAAGTAGTATTGATGCGGAAAATTGATAATAGAGTGAGAGACAGTTTTGAGGATACAGACTCTACAACAAGTTCATTGACAGTAAAATTTTAAAATCAGTCAAGAAACCATTATATAACTGAAAAATTAGTAAAAGTAATGAGGAAATGATTAGCTACAAACAGAACAACACTGAAAATTCCTCAAAACTCAGCATGGCTTCAGTAACATCATCAGGCATCTTATGGGTAAAGTAAACATTTACCTTGGGTGTTTTTTCTTATCACCCTAAAATAGAAGGTGTAACTTAACAATCACTTAAAGGTTAAAACCTGACTTTTGAGAGACCAATGATTGGTCATTTAAGGGATTAATAATGTGACATTAGTTGCTTTTAGAAGTAAGGGAGTAACATTGTCAAGGTTGTCTCGTATACTTTGGGTGACAATTGATAAAGGTGTAGCATGGAAATAAATGACTAGCAAATTCAATATGGGACAAAAAAATGTAAAGTTTAACTTTGCATTCATTAACAAATATTGACAACAATAATTTATTAGTTTCTAACTGCTAAATTGTGGGTGCAATATATAATCTAGCATGAGAAATGTTAACCACAAGTAAGAATTAAGTGAAGATTATTACCTATCAGTGTAGATAGAATGTAAGCTACATGCACATGAAATATCTTGTCTACTTAGCTGATATATTTCTGGGTAGATGCAAATACTGTTTGTTTAGAATGAGTAAAATCTCAAGGATCTATTAAATCTGAGAGTCTATAATTCCATTCTGTCAATATAAATATCTGTTTTTTATTGCACTATTGAGGTATTGAATTTTCATTCTGGATAATTGTTTGCATCTAGGGTTGGCTAAATGCAGATGAAAGTTCTCATTTGTTTCAATATTGCATCATGACGGGTCTAATCAGACTCTTAATCTAGTGATAAGTGAGAGAACTTTACTCAGTGGATTATAATTGGACTTAGATTAATTTTGGTTACTATTCATTCCATAAGATATTGGGAACTCCTTCGAAAACTTAATTGATGATTCTCATGGTTTATGTCGGTGGCCCCCAGGCCTCATGTATTTGCATTATACTTTTGTGACTGGTTCATTGAGTCACTTGGAGTCATTGAGTCATTGAGTTGCTTGGAGTGATGGTACCAGTGCTACACTCTCCTAGTGGGTGGAGCCAGGATGTGAGGTAATGGCAGGAAGGAGGTGTGTCTCTCTTTTGCTGGTTTCCACCTTGCTCTTTGCAGCTGCCATGAACCGCAGCCCTGCCATGCCACCCTGCCTTGGAGCCAACTGAATATGAACTGAAACCTCCAAAAACTGTAAGAAATAAACCTTTCCTTTCCCAACTTTGGGCATCAGGTATTTTGTCTCAGCGATGAGTAAAAAGTAACTAGAATTTGGTACCAGGAGTGGGGTCATTGCTGTGACTATACCTGACCACGTTTTTCAAGAGGCTTTGGAAATGGCTGGTGAGCAGAGTTTTGAAAGGTTTGGACATGTTGCCTGGATGCACAGAGCTGGAGCAACTTAGGTTGTTCTGTAGAGGAGATTGTGGTCAGAGCTCAGGAAACCAGAAGGCTGATAGAAATCCTGATGGCAAAGACCAGGCTTGCAAGGTTTCTGCTGGGAAGGAGGACTGTATTGGTTGTTGTTCAGTTCACTTAGTCTATTGTTTCTTCTAAAAACATTCCCAGAGAATTATCTGTATGTAATATTCAACCAGTTACTTGGCATCCCATGAGTCAATAAAACTGATACAATTTTGGGACACAATTAATTGATTAGTTATGAACTAGCATTTGCTTAGTACCAAGTGGTAGATGCAACTTAAGAGAATTTAATGCATGATATATCAGTCGGTCTTCTTATTGCTGAGACCAAATGCCCAGCATCTCTAGCTTGAAAGAGGAGGGGTTTAATTTGCCTCCTGGTTTCAAAGGTTTTACTCCATGATTGTTGGCTCCAAGAAAGAAACTTTATGGCATCCTGAAAGCAGAGCAACAGGATGACTAAGAATGAAGAAATCTTTTCAAAGGCACACCCCAAACCTGAGTGCACCCACTAACAGCATATGCAGCCATGAATCCCAGTGAGTTCATGTATTGATGAGTACAGTGTCCCAAGATCCAATCACCTTTCCAGAAGTCACATCAAGTCAAGTTGACAATTAACCATCACACATGGCATATGAAGTCCTTTGTGGTTTGTGTATTTCATTTAATGTTCATCATAACCAGGTAACTTAGACATCACCTGATTTTATATTCATATCTTTTGTATAAAAACTATATATAAGCAGTATTGCCTAATGACACACATAATAAGTGATAGGTTTGTAATTTAAACTAATGGCTGGTCAGGTTCATCTCTTGTACTCTACTGGAGAAAAAAGAAGGCTTGTCCAAATATTTAAAAAAAAATTATTCCCAAGACTGAAGCATGCATCTTTATCCAATGGAATTGTCTGCTCAGAAAGTACAGAATAATAGTATAACAGGACAACTTCTATAGAATCAAAATACACTTAATATGTAGATCCTGTATTTCATCAAGAGCAAATATCTTTACTATGCCCATGTATTTCATAAAAATGATAACAACAAAGGTGAACAAAACTCGGCAGCAAATTAAACTTCTAAAGTACAACTATTAAACTAAAACAGCATAGTTGGATGATATTGGTAAGTAATGGCTGATGATTTGGGGGACTTGAACACAGACTTTAGCATGTGTTCCTTTATGGTTTCCTTTTTCCATAAACATCCCACCTCAATACCTCCTGTTTTGGTAAGCCCCTCAGTCTCCCTGCTGACACATCATAGTAATAATTCAGATATTTTCTATGTGAATTTCACCCTATATGAATGTCACATTTGGATATAGACCCGAAAATTCTCCTAAAGGCAAACTATCAAATTGATGGTCACTCAGTGCAGTTCCTTTCTTTCCTCAGTTGAAACACATTACGTTTCTGATTGTTTTTACTTCTCTCTTCCTTTCAAATAGTTGCTTCTAATATTTTGTCCAGAGTCTCTACATTATCTTTCAAAAATGTAGTCTAAGGTAATGCAATCTGACATTATGCATGTAAGAATTTATAACATACAATATTTTATGTTAGTTTTTATTTTCATTATTATAAATGCAACATTTATCACCCAAAGAAACATTTTTATTACCTAGACATTATGGCTTACATACAGGTACTTTTTTTTTTTTTACTATATCCACATTTTTAACTTTCCCAAATTGTAACATAGTTGGAGACATATTGTATGCAATTTTTTCAATTAGTTTCTCTCACTTGACAGTAAACACTTAAGTCTCCTCCACATTTTTAA